>JAHZMX010005039.1:0-10129 GCA_027743895.1 Seira musarum
CTTATATTGTACAGGAGTTGTTGCTTTTTGCTTCCGAAGTAAACTAGGAAAATGCATTTAGTGAAGAATCAGCATCATCATCTCTTTTATCTGTCATTCATCGAGGAAGGATTAGTCATTGAAAAAGATCGATTTCGACCATAACGTCCATTTGAAGATCAGTAGTGGCCAGTAGTTGTTCAGGATTCGGTCAGTGAACAAGATTTTTTCCAAGAAGGTCTTTCTCTTCCAACCTCACTCATTTCATAAACCATCTCTCCGCACATACTCCATGAATTGTAATAATCAAGTATAATTATATCTGGCCATAAGTAGTTGAGTTTTGTAGATCCAATCCACTTTGTTTTCTTGTTGTCTTCTGGAAAGTTCTCTTGTTCTCGAAATACGAGAGGTTGATCATGATGATGATGGTTTATTGAGGTTGGGATTATATAATTTTTCTCGTGCAACAACAAACATCTTTGCTGCCCATCTTCATGCTCTAGAGATAGAGTGGAGATGTGAAAGACCTTTGAAGACAACAAGAAAGTCAAATTCATCAGCACAAAAAAAGGAACTTTGAAAAGTAAGTCTGTTCTCATTCTTGAATCTTGACTCATCCCTCTGGTTCGATTTAGGAGGTTCTGTTATGTTTACTCCTAGTCTAGTCTCATCTTCCTTCTAAAACGAGTAAGCAAGCGTGATATGGTATTTCCTACGGCATTGTTGTCTTTTGTTCTTTTCGTGGCGAATGAACATGAAGTTTGATGATGGTGGGATTGCGATTGTAGCAGATGCAAAGAGCGAGTGCGTAGTAACAACAAACAAAATTACATGAGCACAAAAAAAATTACTCATGTCAGAGTCATATCCTGTGTCTTCTTTTTACGCAATATGCGTATCCATCTCCAAATCCTATCTGGCATAAAATATTGTAGAATGGGGTTTTTTTCTAGTTTTTTCTTATGAAATGGGATGCAGAAGGGAAATTGAAAATTTTCGTAACAGGATCGCTTCATACTATTATCACATGCATAACGACGTCTTTTTGAGGTGACTCTTAGGTAAAAAATATTAAATTGGCTGTACTTCATGTTGCATTCCTGCATCTCTCATGTTGCGTGAAGAGCAGAGCTCAAAGAGTCAGTCAGTTCAGATGCAGCTGCGCCTGCACATTGAGCGCATCTCTCTTCACATCACATCAACTTCACGGAAGAAAAAAATATTGAATTTGAAGCGGAAGTTGAGGTAGAAGAGATTGGCTTCTTTTTGGGGTAATTTCACACTTACCTGATGGTTTGTTTGTGCTGAACTGATCGTGATTTCAACTAAATCATTAATCGAGTGTCTTGTGAAATACAAAAGCTCACTTCATTCTTCCCACATCAAAAAATCGAGGTTTGTTGCATTTTTACAAATCTTTGTCTATTTACCTATATTCAAGATTTAAAAGGCTAAAAATAGCTTATTTGGAAGTGCATTCCTTTAAATCTTTTTTGTCAAGTGGATGTAAAATTGTATGTACTCAAATGAACTTTCAAGGACCGACACAGTTTAGTCCAGGTTAATAGGTTCATGATGTAAAAGCAAGGGTAAAAATATTTTAATCTATTGTAGTCGGTCACTGGTACGATTCATTGTTCATCTGTCAATTCCAAGCGTCCTTGCAGGAGTAACTAGAACGAGCGGGTGACTTTGACCATGTTAAAGGATAAAACGAAGGTTATGGAGCCGAAGAAGCAATTAAGGTGCTTTTATATGTGGCCTATGTCATTGCCAAAGTTTCTTTGTTGGATGGACCTACTGACATTGGCTCCTTTACGATTTGCTATCTACCGTTTCCTTTTTCATTCCAGCTAAGATTTACTTGTTTATCACAAATAGATCATTCTATTTAGCTTTTTTACCATCATGGATTTCCCTTCCAAGATTACTTTGTTTGTTTGTTTCAATTCTACTTCTTTCAATTGTCGATTGGCTTATGGTTAGTGTGATGTAATATAATTCAAGTTCCTCTGCGATTTGAGAAAAAACCATTATGGCACGTGCATTATCTTTTCGTGTCTTCCAGGTCGTTAAACTAGCATGAGATTTTTTACTGTTTATAAATCATTGAAAATTCTCACCTTTCCATTATTCATTGAAGAATATAGGCAATTCAAGTTTCTCTGCGATTTGAGAAAAAACCATTATGGCACGTGCATTATCTTTTCGTGTCTTCCAGGTCGTTAAACTAGCATGAGATTTTTTACTGTTTATAAATCATTGAAAATTCTCACCTTTTCATTATTCATTGAAGCATTTGGTATTAGAAAACGCTTTTATTGAAGCTTCACGGAATCATACTTCATACTATTATGAACGAAGTATGTGTCGCAATTTTACGACCAATAAAGATTCAATCACAGTTGATGTCTGTACATAAAGGAAAAAGAATTCATTGCCGTCTTTGTCTGTAGAATTTAAACTTGATCATAATGAATGTGGAGAAAAATATATGAATGAGAAATTAGACATTTTTTTTATTTTCATCATCATCACTAGATGTGATATTTCTTATCATGGTATTATGGCGGCTAGATGCTGTAATCCTGAATGGTTTTTCCGAAGTTTTATTGTTGACTCTTTTTATATGCCTTCAATTCATTTGATACCAAACAAGTATTTAAGATTACACGGGATAGGAGAAATTACTTTTTCGGTTTTGTTCTGCTTTGTTCTTCTGCGTGTGCGGCTTTTCTAAAGCAAATTATTTCTGCTTGTCATCATTCTAAATAGAATGAGACTGAGACAAGCGTCATAGTTTGGCAATCTTTTTGAATGAGACGAAGACGAAAGGAAGTTATGTTTGTCGTAATCATTCATTCACTTATTTGTCCTCAGAATCCTTCAAAAATTATAGAAGGGAATGACAAGTATATTCGATTCCTGTTTGTTTAAAATTTGGCATGACTTTATGGTTTCATATCCCTCCAGAAACCATAAAAAATATGAAAATGCGCCTGTTCCGTTAAATGTCTCGAAACAAAATTGTTATGAAGCATGATATATGACTATGACGCACTAAAGATTTTTCAGAGTTGCAGTCATGAGGGTATACGGAACATTTCTGAACTTCATGTGAAAATCCTAAATATAAACGGCTTAATTGTAGGGTGTTCGGGTTTATATTATGTTTTAGTATTATTTAATCTATTTCATTGCAAATATGTACACAATTACGTTGGTTATGAGTCCCTACAACGCAAACGCAACGTACCTGTTCAGCTTTCCTCAATGTTAAGTTTGTGGGAATGCAAATATTTTGTAGTCAGTCACGCAAATGCACTTATTAGTAAATTTCCTAGCTTCTCTTTAAATGAATTTATGTGAACCAATTTTGAATTTTAAATTTCAGATTGTCTGAGCTCTCGAATGAGAAGCTCATGTTACAAATCTCCTCCGTCACAGCAAGAGGAACTTTTCCAAGTTCCACCCAGTTGAAGTTTAATAATCACGAACTCTGCAGTTTATTTTCCACCAGCCTGGACTACAAAATAGGTACGCATTTAATTAATTTTATCCTCTTACTAGTAAATGTAATCAGTGATCAACATAATAAGCATATTGAATGATGGATCCTAATTTTATCATTACGCAAGCCCCGTCGAAATCTCATGTTGCCCCGCGTCCATATCTAATTTACAAATCACGTTTTGTATACGTACATACATGTAGGTACCTAGTTTGGTCTACAATAATAATAATCCAACGTCAATAACTTTTCGCAAGGCTATGTTTCGACATGCCATGATAAAAAAAATTGATTGATTGAAGATTGAACTCGAAGCTGTCGTTTTGATGATGTCATGTAAAATGGATTCGTTATCCCTCTTCCGAAGAAACAAGTGTATGTCGTTTATAATGAAGCAAACATTTTACAAACTGAGATAAGGTACGACGGATGGACGCGCGGACAACGACTGACCATATTACTTTTGTGCCATTTTAGCATAAAAACATTACTCATTTTCATAATCCCTCTTTATCACCCTCAATTTTTCTCCAGCTGAATACATACCCGTTTCATAAGCCATTATATATGAGCAATCTCGTATATACGTAGGTAGAATGTTTTTTGCTCTGATAAGGAGGAAAACCGCAGAAAAAATATATAAACAAACATATTGCTATAAATAAAGCGTCACAAAACGATATTATGAATGATGAATTGAATATACAAATGAAAAAAACACTCGCTGAATATTTTTTATTCTAATTTTTTCCTTGCAGAATTATATGCCCCAGGCTCAGCGATATGTATGTAAATAAATAGAACGCATAAAAGGACAGGACAGGACGGCCGACAGATAAGCCTTCTCATCATCAACATTTCAAAAAAAAAAATCTCTCAAAGACGTCCTCCTGCTTTTTCCAGCTTCTCACGAGGTTCAGTCTCCAGAAAGACCTCACGCTGGAAAGAGGACAAGTGCAATTTACTGCTAATCGCTGACTTGACTTGTGCTACACGTCGCATGCCAGATAAAAAAATCTTCAATCGAGAATCTTCATTGGAAGAGTGAGCACAAGGCTAAAAAAAAACTCTGTAGTTGGACGTGCATTAGACTTTGACTAGAACACATAAGTTTTTCTGAAAATGAGTCATCTTTGCTTTGCAGTTTGCAAGTAGTGCATAACAAAGTGGATTGAAGTGAATTTTGTGATTGTGAGATACACGTTTTGTGGTTTCATCACCTCAGCTTTTATAAAAAGCTGTCTTTTGGAATTTCTTCTGCAGTACGAGTGTAGACAAGCACACTACACAAATGACGGTTGTGGATCAATGCACAGGTATAAATTTTTTTAATGATTTTGTTTTTGATCATTAAATGGTGATATACACAAGCCGAGATCTTAATTGCCTATTATTAAAATTAAAAGGCATTTGATTTTTTTCTGTTGAGTACCTACATAAAAGTTGTTAACAAAGATTATTGTTTTAATCAAACTGTGTGAAAAGTAAGCAAAGTTCAAGTGGATCCGGGATCAAACGTTGGTTTTTTGTTCTATGTAAATTACATCTTTTTCTATTTTTTGTTATGACATAATCAAATATGTTTATGACTCGGTTAATTACCCTGCTAAGAGAGTACATTGTTCCTAATCCCATATCATTTTTTGTTTATTCTAGACAAGATCCCACAGCCCACCTTTCAGGTGGATCCAGTGGAAGAAGAACTTTTATTTTTGTGGAAGTCATCTCTTTCCCTTAGCTTTCAGACTGAGGGATTTAGCTTTCCTACAATCTCCGTAGGCTCCATTCGGAGCGCTCTTTACTCTGCGGGGAAGACCATTGCCAAAGCACTCTTGAAGAAAGCTCTGTATTACTTGGAAGATAAGATGGAACGCGCTCTTCATCTCGTGAGAGGCGCAGGCCTAGTCACAGGACATATCGTTGGGCAGGCAGTTACGTTATCAGTGTTCAGAAATCATATCCATGATATTCACGCTGTAAGTTTTAAAACTTTCATGGGTTTGAATACGTTTCTTTTGTGTCTTTACAACGTTAGACTAATTTAACATTGATTTTACAGGAAATGCAACAACTAACGGAACAATTTGGCCGTGCCGTTCCCCTCGTTGTAAGTACATAATTTAATCACTTCTTTCATCTATTTAATTAATAGAAAGTCCGCGTGTAATTGTTTAATCAACGGATGGTTTGCCTTTGCAATTAGGTCGCTGAATCAATCTCCCCTGCTCTCGCAGAAACTTTAGTAAAAAGTTCAAATCCTTGCCCCTGGGAAATTTCAAGAATCCAGCCAAAACTGAGACTTTTTAGGAGAAATAAGCAACCCGTGGAAATCACATGGAGAGACTTTCCTGATGAAGTTGTTGGAAAATTTCAGCATTTTGGGGCATTTGAGACTACCAGAATTGCTTTCATTACTCACGGATTCATTCACCATATCGATATTGGATGGATGAATGATATGAAAAACGCAATGCTGGAGCATGAAGACATGACGGTTGTAGTCGTTGGTTGGGGAAATGGCGCAAATATTGGTTAGTTTCCCTTCCATTATTTTATCCGGAGTCGGTTTGCAAGTGAATAACTATAATTCAATTTCACATATTAAATATTGTTTTCATATAGGCGTGGATCGCTATGAGCAAGCTGCCAAAAATATGGAGAGTGTCGGCTGCTGGCTTGCTAACCACATACGAGAGTTGAAGCGAAGAAACCCAAACATCTACCTCTGGGGGATCGGGCACAGTCTTGGCGCGCATTTGATGGGATTCGCTGGAAAATGTAGTCAAAGTTTTGACCGTGTAACAGGACTTGATCCAGCCGGACCAAATTTTGAAACTGAACTGACTCCTTCACGACTCTCTCCAAGCGATGCCAAGTTCGTTGACGTAATTCATACTGATGGAATTGGCTTGCCATTTACTCTTCAAAGCATCACTGCACCAACAAACCATTATGGCACGCTAGTTCCAAGTAAGTTTAAAAAAAAAAATAGATGTGGTAAATGTACATTTGAAATGATTCGACTCGAAAAAACGTTATTTTTAACGGACCTTTTTCTATTTTAGTGGGCACTGTAGACTTTTATCCTAACTGGGGCCACTCGCAGCCTGGCTGTGAAACCTTCAGCTTCATTGGGTCACATAACTTTGCCTTCACTCTCTTCACACGCACCATCCTACGTCCTGGAAAGTACAGAACAGCTTTAAAGCTTAAAGAGTGTCCTTCATACATGAACATAAAAAAAGAAGCCGTTCCTACTAGCGAAGAGGTCGAGATGGGTTTTTATTGTCAGGGTGGATCTGGTAATTACTTCATCGAGGTGAGTATTTTTATTTCTTTTTAGAAATTATTTACATTTGTGTTGTGCGTATGCAAATTTTTCTAAACTTTTCATGTTTGTGTTTTAGGTGAACGAAGAAGATATTACAATTCCATTGGTTTTTGGACTTCCGTAGACATGTTTCAAAATTTATGATGCCTTCTATAAAGTATTCTGGTCGGCTCATAGGCTTTATTTTACAATTGGCAAAAAACGCACAGAATTTTAGTTAAATTCACAACGCCGGTGTATCATATCTCCATCTCNGGTAATTACTTCATCGAGGTGAGCATTTTTATTTTATTTAATTTTTTTTACATTTGTGTTGTGCGTGTGCAAATTTCTCTAAACTTTTTATATTTTTGTTTTAGGTGAACGAAGAAGATATTACAATTCCATTGGTTTTTGGACTTCCGTAGACATGTTTCAAAATTTATGATGCCTTCTATAAAGTATTCTGGTCGGCTCATAGGCTTTATTTTACAATTGGCAAAAAACGCACAGAATTTTAGTTAAATTCACAACGCCGGTGTATCATATCTCCATCTCATCTCGTCCTCAACGCACTTAATTTTAATTATCGACACGATGCAAAATGTTAAGAAATTGACACTTGCACAGCAACTCGAATCGAAACCGATTGTTTTCATGAGTATATGCTTTTTATGCATTAAGACTTTATGTATATATTTCGAGCTTAAAGTATTTTTTTGTAAATAATTTATATCCTTTTAAAGTTTATTATATTTTTTAACACAGCATTTTTGTAGACTACGCCATAATATGTCCTTCGGTTCTCGATAAGTTTGTTTGTTCGGTTGTAATTTTTACGTGAACAATATGTACCAAAAATATTTACATTTATGAATTGTACAGGTTTCCTATTTTGATTTCCTGAAAGCACAATACGGAAGCTTTGAAATATTGTATATCCATGTCATGTCATGTCATGTCTCTATAATATTATCATATCATTTTTAACTTATTTATTGTTCCCTTCTCCTTTCCAGATATATATCTACGGTGGCTTCGACTTATCAATCGATTCTGTGTCTAATCCTTATCAGCATTACGATTCGAGTTTGATGTCGCAATATTATTTTATTATTCATCATTTTAAGCTTACTGCATAATATCGTAATCGTCGCATGTCGCATATATCTACATATTGTCAATTCGTCGTAATAAGTTTAATATAACACGCTTTAATTTTTTTAGTTTAGTCTGTAACAAGTAGTTAAAAGATCTCCGTATGTTACTTCTAAAAGATACTATAAAAGACTTCCATAAAGTTGGTTTCCATTTAAGTATGTTATCTGCTAATAGTTTGACTCTAATGAACTTTTTTTGTTTTTTTTAAATCAATTATTATTGACTAGCAAATCATTTTTGGAATAGTTTTATCATTATTTGACACTACTGACACTATATTCGCGTCAGATACGCAATAATATAGAGATAAGTTTTGTCAAAATATAAAAAGCAAACGTAAGTACTTTACTATATCTATTAATTGGATTGGAAATTTTGCGTGTGGTTTACATGTTGATTGTCTATCTAAATTACGTCCAAAAATGAGATATGGGTACCCTAATATGAATTCCCTAATTTTTAATTCGTGTATTCTTATACAATAATAAATTATCAGAGGTAACCAAAAAGTGTTATTCCAAATCCAAATGATGATTTGTATCATTCGATGTGTACAAGAAATCCCCAAAATTCATGTATAAAAAACAAGATTAATGCACTTGACTTCTGACTTTATGGAAAAAACAATGTGCACCTAGGTATGTTAATAAATCGACATTGGAGAATGCTAAAAAATATATCGCCAGATTGAACTTATTTATTTGCATGATATGATTTTTGCAATATTGTATATCATTAATACCTCTTACATAATGACAATCACGTCAATCCCTTTTCACTCCTCACAAACCCATCAAATCCCATCGATAATTCTAGCAATTTTTCCATACGCATTGACCTACCTCTATGTCATATTGCTGGTTTGTCAACTCAATATTGGAAATCAAGCATCTAAAAATAAAATACTGTGAAAAAACATCATGGCCACAACAAAGCAAGAAAACATTCCATCGGCACTTGGAAAGTTAATTAATACAAATATATGTCGTATATTGACTTGGTTGGAATTGATAAAAACGGAGGATACAAAAGAAAATGTTTACATACAAATTAAAAATATTTTTCTTTAAAAAGTTATGAAATTCATGAGTGTACTTACCCTAAATTCTTTAAATCTCAGCTTACCCATAATAGGCACACTTGACATTTAGTTAGGAATTTTTTCTAATCTAATCGGCATTTGATTTTTTACGCATGTTTTTGTTGTTGTTATTTCGATTTTCTAAACATTTCCAGAAAATGTCGGCATTTTTAACGCAAAACATTAAGACAGGTACCTTTTTATTTAGGATTTACAATTCGCATTCAAGTGAAGAACAATTTAGATTGAAAGTTGAATCCTTATGCTCTGATATGCTGGCTGCGCTGGTGCAACAATATTATCAACTGAGGTTGAGGCTGAGGTCATTCAGATTAGTTGGTCGACCGGGTCGGACAACACCCACCACCCACCACTTGAATTACATTGTCGCATTTGGCCTGTATGACATATGAAAACCCCACCAACTACATAGACGGAAAAAATAGTTATTTTTTAACCAATATCAATTGATTTTTCTTTTTTAATTCATGACCTCTCAAACTGGTTTTTTGCAATAACCGTTTTAATCATTTTATGACTGGCTGGCACGAGAGTTTCGTGGCATGTGACATCGTTGACATTATTTAGACCTCAAACTCCAAGGCAAAATCTTATTTACGAGGAGAGTATCTCTCAACTATACCTATCCTATCGATGACTGATAATGTGAAAACATTTGGTCAGCATCTTGTTTTTTATCAACAAAATTACTCGTTTCATCATATCATCGTTATTGGTATCCATCAAAATCCCTGTGTAAATACGTATTTCATTATCACTTATCATCAGTGTTTTACTAAAAAGCATATCGAATGATTTATTTAGGAAATGTAAGAAAAAAATTGGCCAGCTTTTGCAATCACTTATTTTTTTTTGGCAGGCGACAAGATCGAAAGATAAAAGAAAGTAGAGGATTTATTTACTTACACAACTGACATGACTGGACAAAAGATGGGTTGGGCCGATAAGGAAAAATTTGATTGCAATTGCGACATGACTAGATTGGATGGATGTGGATGGATTGGTAATCATTTTGACCTACATAATTTTTAAGCCTTTTTAAAACAGATTTCTTTATTTTAGG
>JAHZMX010005040.1:0-12822 GCA_027743895.1 Seira musarum
CTTTGGTTATTCCCCCGCCAAAGCATATACCCATATATAGTGATGAAAACCCACCCTTTACATCTTCAATACATTATCAACATCACTCGCGCAACCTCTCATCTTATTAGTGTTTACCACCTTTGTTTTAATAACACACGTCTGGTGTTGGAGAACTGTTTTTGTTCATTTTGCGAGCAATATCTGCTTGCTTCATTGCACCAGATTCAAGAAAACCAACAAACAGGAGTCAAGGCTTGTTATCACGATCCCAAAATTGTCGAAGGAACTACCACAAGGGCAATAAATTATTTATTTACAGCTGTGAAGTTGTGTCTAAAAGTTAGTAAAAAAATTACAGAATTAAGTGCTATAGACCAAAAACGTCCAATCTTTTTCCCTTATCTAAATTTCCTGTAGTGCATGTAAAAGCCAAGCCACAATGGCTGAGTCAGTTAGCGTATCGCTCTCTGTCCAGTGCATAAGCAGGTTCGATCCTGCGGCTGGGCAAACTGAATGATCTTGGTTTTTCTCCGTATTCCTTCTAAGGGTTTTTCCAAGGTCAGTGGAGATGCTCTCTGTGGAACCTTGCGTAATGGCTAATACAGAGTAAAGTCCCATGCCAAATGGGTTCACTTGCATAACGATCTTTACCGGCAGCGCTATAGCATACGGTTCCAGTTTGTTCATGGTCAGTCAAGCCATGGAAGGATCCTTCAAGTGGTAATGTCTCACTTAAGTGAGTTCGATTGTCGTACGGGGTAATGCCGAGAGAATAAATAAATAAAAACAATCGGTTTTATGAACGCATTGACCTCCCTTTTTACTATAATTGATTCAAGTTTTCCACGATCCTTAACATTACACTTTCTCAACCAGACACTCTTCAAATTTCTACTTTCGTTAGGCAATCCAAATCTGAATATTTTTGAATCGTAAAATGATTCAAAATTTCGTCAAGCGGTCCAACGATTTTTGATCCGTTTTACGTCGGATATTGATTTGAACTGCGAATGCTGCAAATATATACCAGTGTGATTGATTTTTTCTGCATGTGGGTAGTTGCCTTTTTAACATTAACGAATTCGTTCATGTGTTTTGCTTAGTTTTATAATAATGTCAAAACTAAAACCACGCAACAAAATTAGCGAAAGGCATCAATCTCACTCACACTACATTCAACATCACTAATACTTCCTAAATGTTGCTTACAATCCAATCTTATGAGCTAATTAAAGGCAATAATGAAAATAAAGAGTACTTTTAAAAATTTACCAAACTTACCCTATTAATGGAGGAGATTTGGCATGTTGGGGGATGAAATTAACATAATTTAATTTATGTTGGGACAGAGTCTTTTCAAGGATTGAATATTGATATTTTTTCGGCAAAATGAAAACAGGTTGTCGATTTTTAATAGTTTCAATTTATCATCCTATATAGTAATAACATTTTCAGGAAGAGCAAATATCCTTGATTTAATACGAACCTAAGCTTTAGGGTAAGATAACATTAATTTAATATTGTCCGTCGACAGCCCCAAGTAGTTGGATTGAAACGTTATAGCTCATTCGTTTCTAATTCCCAGCACAAGTTTTTCAGGGTACTCAGAGGTACTTTATAAAGCTTACAGAAAATTATTTAAGGAGAGCTTTGGGTAATCTTTTCACTCACAACTTTTTTCAAATATCCATCTATGCAACTTAATTTTTTTTATCTAAAACTCTTTATATACGCCTTATGGAATTTGTAATGGTTTTATTAAACGTTTAACTTATGCTTTGGCTTTACATTAAATGCTTATTAAACCGTCTTTATAACGAGTTATGCATCCAACTTTTTGATTTTCGATTAAATGCCGGAAATATCGTTGGAAAAAATGACCTTTTGCAAATCACGAATATGATTTGACATTTTCTTGAAAAAGAAGGTATTATTGTTAAGTAAATGTCAAGAAATATTTTTTAATCGAAATTTTTTTAGCTAAGACATGCACTGGCATTAGACAAACCCGAAAAGCTAGCAATGTCTACCCAAAACGCAAAAACTTACAAGGCAGGCTTTATTTTATCCGAAATTTGAACATTCGTAGATAGGCATTAAATGAGTTAAGACAAACTAGATTGGTCCTTCTAACTGGATTAGAAACTGGAAAAATCTCAACAAAGAAACTATATAGCTTTTCGCTTCCTTGGAAATGGCGTTTTCCCTTCTTCTCTACTCATTCGATATTCACACATATTTCTGGGAAAAACCGGTTTGTCTAAAGCATTTCATTTATTGGGACAGCATCCACCAAAAATTAAAAATTGACAGATCCCCTAAAACACGTTACCTTTATTATACCTCCACATTCATTCTGCTCAATATTTTTAATTGCGCGTACATATATTTATTTTTACGGGAATTATGGGTGCCAAGTGGAAATACACTGCTTACGTGGATGTTAACGGTATGGTTGCTCGTAATATGGTTAATGGCCGTAGGCTTCTGCTGGATGCTCTGCAGAGAACAAGACAAAATTGTATTTTTCGTTAATCAGCTTATAATTCTAATCAAGAGGCTAAGCTTGGACATTGATAGAAACTACGCCCACAGTACTTGGGAAAAATGGATTCCGGATGTTCCGGGCAAGACGATTCTCATGCAAGTTGAAAAAAATCCATTGATCCAAGGTAAATTGATATTTCAGTTAAATTACACTTCTGAGGATGCATATACAGAATAACTAGTAGTAATTAATTGAAACTGCCTTGATGAAACTTAAAGGAATGCAACGACTCAAAGGTGGCCAACGGGAATACATCGTGGACACTCAAGCATGTTTCTTGGCTATTCTCGTAGGTGTCAGTCCCGTAACCAACTTTTGTCTCAACGGTTTCATGTATCTAGCACTTGAACTTCCTTATGATCCCGTAACTTTAGTTGTGCGAGCAGAATGCCTGTCCGACCATCACGATTGCGAGACCTTTCTCAAATCACCCCAGTATCTCATACCGTTTTCTTTGACTTATATACCAATCATGTATGAAGCAATCCGCTGTCTTGGATTTGGATTACTCCTGCACGTATTCAGCATCGAATGTGTCACAAAAATGTTACAAGCTATTCGAAACATTTCCAATGGCCGACCAGAAAAAGCCGTTTCTTTGCTCAGGATATTCTCGATGCTCGTGACGGCGGGACAACCATATACATCTACGTCGAGCTTCATCCTATTGGGAATTGGTTACTCGCTTGTATTGTTGTCGGCGTCGAGTGTAATTGTCGGTGGCCTTGAGGTTTTTCCCATCATTATTTATTTATTCATTGTCAGCTACTTGGCGTTTTGCATGTTCTACCTTGCCGTCTATCTGCCTTTGGTCACGAAACATGTTGAGGTCAGTTCCGCATTAATTTGGAACTGGAAGCACTTCGTCAATCTACGAAATGCGTGGCAGGCAAAAGTGTTGAGAAAGCAGGCTAAATCACTGCAACCATTGGCATGGCATTTTGGTACGCTAAAGAGAATAGATGCGGACTTCAAACTTGAGTACATGCAATCCCTTCTTGACAGGACAATAGATGCGTGTCTATTGCTTGATGAGGTTAAGGTTACGTCATTCTAGAGCAATGAAAAAAGATCAACATCTCACAAACTACTGCTTAGTACACCATACATATATGGTAAATCTGCATTAAATAAATTAGAGCCAACGAAGAATGCTAATTAGGCTGAGCAAGGCAACTAAATTGTGTTAGTAATAATTACTTTTTGTCATCAACTGTTTTTATATATTTTGCACCTGCTTCCGCCACAAGTCTGCCTGCAACAGGTAATTTTCCTCAAAGTCAAAGTATAGCCGGTAATTTTTACTAACAATAAAATGCACTTACTTTTAATTAATTAATAAAATCTATAAAGTTTAAACTTAAAATTCTTCAATAAAAAACCTTAGCATGATACAAATCTTGTGGAATTTTAAACTTGCACTTCACCTTTTCTAAAACCTGCGCCATTACTGGCATTAACCGTTTCGGTGGCCGTGTTATTATATTATTTCATGAAATGACCAATACTTCTTCAGAACATACGATATAACATAGTTTCAGAAAACTGTACAAAAAAAGTTTCTTTTGCATGTAAATATATAAACAACTAACTTGAAATGTAATGTCTGAGCTGTGCATCATCATGATACTATTACTAGAAGTACAACAGTAAAACAAAACAAACAAAACGGTGTTCATATCCATACAACGAGCAAACAATGCACGATGAGTAGACTAGAATTAACTCAATTAAAAAAGAAATGGTAGTAATGTTTTGATAAATTTAATGAATTCGCTGATAAAAGTTATAACGTTTAATTCATTACTTCAAGTTCGGTAAAAACTCGTTACTGAAATCAAAATAAACGTTTTGTCTGTGCTGTTGATTGGGGTCGAACTAAAAAAACTTGTATTTTGATTAGCCAAAAAAACATTTCCTACCATTATCTTATCACTTCATTATTGACATTAAACATTTCTTTGCTAATGATAATTGCAATCCGTTTGATGAAGAATCGGATTACTCAATGTCAATGGTTCAACAAATTTGTGTATTCTTGTTGTGCCTTTTGATGTAAAACACTTAAAATACTGTTCTCGTTGCCCTCAGACTATTTTCTCAGAGAAATCAAAACGAATCATAACACACATACAACGAAGGCACAGAAACAGCAAAATTCATGCTTGGTTAACATTTTCAAGGTGTATATGGACATTTCATACAACTTTCTGTTATCTCCCTACAGCTTACCCACCAGGTTTAGGCCGACTACTTCTATTACAGCAAGCACAAACTGCCGTAAATTGAGCGTAGTTTTTCTCATTCTCTCTTTGCCTTGGATTATTTCAGAAATCAAATATGCCTTACCCAAAGAATTTGAGAGATCACAAGGACCAAATATATTCGCTCAAATGTTACGCGCAATATTCATTACCCTTATCTAAGTAGAACTTAAAATTTTCTTTTTTCTAAGCCGAAATTAAATTCTGAAAATCCTAAACTTCATTGCTACCGGCGAGATCAATGGTATATTGAAAGCTAGAGTTGGTGAAAGTTGCGGAACTTTTCTGAAAAACACTACCGCATTGAAATTTTTGTTTAATGGCTTAATTATTTTTGCATGTTTGGGACGTCTTGGTAACTTGGTTTTAATTCCTTTCACGGCGGATTCCTCTAGGGCCGTAACTACGATGAGTTCAGGTGAGGAGCGCTCCTCAGGGCCTACGACCTTGGGGGCCCTTTAGGGCCCTCTACAAACGCAATAATCATTATATTTGGGCCCCCATACTCCAAAAAAAATTTCGGACTCGCTTGGCTCGCCCAGATTTTTTCCTTCTTCCCCGTTTTGGCTATTTACTAACAGTTTCTACACTTTTTGCTAGAGATTTACGCATTGCGCTAGTTTTTGCCCCTTCTCTACTCCCATCTTCCTTCAGGAAAAGGGCTAAAAGTGTCGTTCTTTGTTTAAGAAAACCCCGAATTAGCCTATATGACTGAACTTCAATTTTTTAGGTTAAATTTCCTCAGGACAAAACCGTAAAAACTAAAGCAGGTCATAAGGGTTTGCGATGCAAGTTTAAAGGAAGACGCTTCGGGGATACTAAATATATTTCAGTGAAATATTTTGTGTTCAAATATATTATTTTTGATAATTTCGGGCTCGCTTCGCTCGCTTTTACAATTTTTCTCGTTTGTTTGCAGCAATTTTGACTGAATTTCTTCTAAAGAAAAAAATAAAAGGAATCAATTGCTGACCATTTCCGTGCTCTCTAGTTTCTAGTTTCCAGCAATTCTAGTTTTTCCATAAAACCATTTTTTTGCTTAAAAGCATTATATTTTAGGGGGCCCACAGAATTGAACTTTCCTCAGGGCCCACACTTATCACGTTACGGCACTTCCTCATTAGAGCAGAACGTTTTATCCAGGTATAAAAACATTCAGTCTTGGCACAATTTGCTGCTTAACTCTGACAAAGACTAGAATTATTTGTATGAAATCTATAAATCGTGATTATGTTATCTTTTGACTTTTGATAAACTCATGTTTGTGCGTGACACAGTGCTATGGCTCTGCTTGCGTTCCCCGGAATTTTTACGGCGGAGTAAGTTCTCCAATGCCTGTAAGTGTGCGGGATAACGCAGCTACCATATGCACCTCGATTAATTTATTTATTTTAATTAAAATATGGACCAATTAACAAAACTCTAACATGTGAAAGGTGTCTGCAATAAAGTCATATTATTATTATTATTATTTATCATTAACCCAGATTATGAGCAAGCTGTTATTTTTTTATTATTCTTCCTTTGCAATTTGTTTGCTTCCAAAATTCTTCCGTGGTTTTCATTTTCAATTCCGACACACGATAGGAGTTTGAATGAATGTGCTAGAATCATATCATACTTACACTACTACTACTCATTTGTTAAAATGTGAGAGCATTCGTTCTACAAAACCTACAAACCATTTTAAGTATCGGTATCTAGTAGTAACTTTCTTCGTGAATTCCCGAACACTTTCACTTGATTCCACAATCCATATAAACGTTGCAATGATCAAACCATAAAATAATACTCCAAAAATAATCAAAATATTTCCGCTCATCGTCGGTTTCTCTAAATGAATATCAGGTTGCCATTTATTCGCTCTCAACGCAAATCCCCTAATTAAATCACACCACCACTCCCACAATCCGGCTTCTTTCGTCGCGACAAATCTTCTCATGACCCACGGGGGATAATTTCCTCTTAAATGGAAATAATCCGTCACAATCGGTAGTCCAAGTGAATTTCTACCAATGTGTGTTGTGTGTCTTCCCATTCGTTTCAGCTTTTTTTGGTAATTTCCTGCCACATACTCAGGTAAAATCAGAGCTGCGTGATCACATTTATGGAGGAATTGAAATACCATTTTTTCTTGTCGTTCTAAAACATATTCCTTAAGTTTACGCATGACATCCTCAAAATCCGGCAATGGATACATATCAGATCTATAAATGTCTTTTACTGCATTACCTAATGAATACACAAATTCTAAACTTTCTGGGAAAATTTTTGCAATCCCATAAATTTGCTCGTAGGATTTAGCCATTTCCTCTTGGCTGCGATTTCGCTCTGACTCATATGGGGCAACAGCATACAAATCCATGTTTCGGATTTCAGAATAGATCTGAATAGAGTAAGTTTCCCCCAAGGGTGCCGGATATGTGTCATCCACTTTAGGTTTGATCAAGACTGGTTTTGTGTCCCACTTGATATACGGCAGCATATCATTTAAAATTATGTCTGGTAATACAACCAATCTCATAAAAATATTAAACTTGTCTTTCACCAGATCAATCAACCGATCATACGGCATCGGTGGACGTGGAGCAATCATTGTGTAAACGTTCTCATTTTTATACGCATTACTCAATACAATTCCCGCTAATAGAAACGCTCCCAAAATGAATCTAAGACGGAGTAATTTACACGAACTACTGGAAAAAGGGTCACCTTGCTCTACTGCGACTTTAAGTGCTGAAATCAACTGGGAAAAAAAGTCAGATCTTCCATGTGGATGAGGATCTGCAGAGAGTTTACTCAATGCAAATGCCATAGAAATTGAACTAATCAGAATCATAATCCAAACGGGAATTTGAAAAACGTTATGAAGTTCTTCAAAAGCAAATGATTTGATTTTTGCTGCTCCACAGCTTAAAATCACAAATTTTTCAAGCTTATGTGGAACCACAGTCGGAGACCAAGATATATCCTCCTCGTGTACTTTGGCACTAAAATAATCAATTACTGCATGGGCTGATGAGGCTGAGCTAAATTCAAAACTCGAACTTAACTCAACAATTTTTCCATTTATGCACCATCCTATCCAATTAAAGTAAGTGAGGTTATGGAATACTGTATGCCACATGTGAGCATTGACCTCCTGTTGCTGTTCCAAAGCGTCGGGAAATACCGCTGGCAAATCTGACGCTATCCCATTACGATGGGTTAGGAAATTTGTACATGAATCCCACCGATTCATGAAGGATAATGGAAGTGCAACGAGCGTCTGACTAACACTTACAAAAATGTTTTTCGGAAACATCTCTTTTGCTATTTTTGTAAATTTTTTTAGTCTCGTTAAATGTACACGTTTCACCTTCACGCCGATTTCACTTTTGGGACAATCAAAAATGAGTTTGATGATTGGTTGAATTGTGCCCACAGTTGATTTTGTCCGTCTAACATATTTAGATTTAATAGTAGCTGTAGCAAATAGATAATTTTTTAACTGTAGGTTTCCAGGATTATTAATTGATTGCGGTGTCACTTCCCTAAACATCCATTGTTGAAGGTTAGCACGAGACGGTTGATAACGTTGAGAAAAAATGAGCAAGTTTAGCGTAGGAAAAGACGATGGAAAGCCCAGTTGTGAGTGGCGGTGATAGAGGAATAATTCGGGATATTTCAATTTCCGTGGGGCTTCCGTATCATATATAAACGACGGAGGAAAAAGTTTCAAGTGAACTATACAGTTCCAAGGCTTTGTAAATGAGAAAAATTTGTAGGAATCAAAAGCAATCAAAGTTTGAAGTAATATACGTTCGTTGCCTCTGTAGTAGAAACCTGAAGTTTTATTAAGTATGGTCATCAAAGTGTCCGAATTATTTCTGAAAATATGTCGAGGAATCCATGAAATACTTTCAGACCGAGAACGATCAACTCTTATGACGGGCTCAGGGCTTCGTAAAATCACGGGATAGTTTAGTGGTCCGAAATTCAAGAAGTGGAAATTGTCAGTGGCTACCAAACAACGGGATTTTTTCCATGTGTATATAATCCTGCCGAGGTTGGTTATGTTATAAATACGGTTTTTTAGGAATTCGTTATAGTTTAGAAAAAACTTGTTCGTGAAAGGTGAATAGCTATGAGATCTTCCAAAACGTTTTGGTACAAAGTTTTGGTAAGCGTTTGTTTCTCCTAAATTGTGGAATTGCGTTGGATCAGATTTAATTGAAATTCGTGAAGTTGCTAGCAAGAAAAATATAATGCTAATCATGTTGAACACAGAAATTTTTTACATTTTTATTCAAGGAATTTAAATGATTTAGAAATTCTAAAATGGATACAGATTGTATTATCACACTGTTGTCTTGAATAACAAGCTAAATAACCCGACTCTCACTTTTGCCAAAGTGCTTAAACAAAAGGCCAACCAAGAATAAAGTCGATTGCTATATCGAGGTGAACGGATGTGACATCCTGTTTGTTATGAATCGACTCGTGGCCATACTCTTGCCAACAGTTTGACCATAAAACGAGTATTATTTTATCGATGTGTTTCTTGCTATCTCGCAATACGCTGCGATGTTGTTGCCTACGTAGTATTGTGATTGAGACCGGAAACTATTCAATTAACTATAAATAAAGCTGGTAAGACAGCCGTAGCCACGCAGCAGAGAAATTGTTAAATATGAGATAATTGTTTTCGGATTACTCGATGTCCCTCACGTTACATACCATTCTCACCAGGATCATCACTTTACGACTACACGTGTTAGGGCATGAAAGATATGCGCGATACCATTTTCGGACATGAGAAAGACGATAATAATGTGATTAGGTCTGAGGAATTTACCCAAGTGTTGCTATGCGCATGCCCCTGTTAATCTATTTACATCGCACGTCACTAAGAAAATCTGTGTTTTTTTCTTGAGACCAAAGAATATACACTGCGCATACGAAAATATGAAGCCAACAATCTCCGAAACGGTTAGTAGAGATTTAATACAAAGATCTTCATTTTGGTTTTGGAAACCCAGAACTAAATGCTTGTTCAAATCTCCAAAACCCTGACGGATTTATCTACGCACATTTTTTAGGACATGATCACTGACATTTTCGATTGATTCTGTAAATGTTGTAACATTAATGTGATGATATCAGATTTCCAGTACTTGAACAACGGGCATTGTCTCATTCTTAGTAAGAACTGTCTCGTCTAGCCAAAACTGATTTGTGTAATTACTTATTCGGTCATTCAATTCCAGCGGAATTTTTCTAAATTGATGCTGTTATTGTAGAGCATACTTGCCTTTACATTTTTATAACTTTTGCCAACTTGTCTTGCAAATATAACTTTTTTTGCCGCTTTGCGTCAGGCATAATTCTTGATCCAAAATTTCGGGTGAATTCAGTATGCAGTAGCACTTGGTATTTTTTGTAATGTCATGTCGACGTTATCGTTGTCATTTTGCAATGAAAGTGATATTTTTTATCGTGATCGTGACATTACTTAAATATTGACAAAATAGAAAGCCGTACTACGCCTCACAACTGCAATTTAAGATAAGATGAATGAATTGATCATGGAGCAATTCTTGACAATTAAGCTTATCAAATGAAACTGACCACGATTTAGTAGGATAGTTCAAAGCTTGATTTCAATTTAGAAACATATTATGAATTGGGTGACATAAGTATGCGCTTGCAGACCTACCTGAATTAGCCTTTGTTTACATCAATTTTTTGGAATTCTCTGCAACTAAATACGTTTTTTTCCGTTTAGGTTGTCAGTGTCAAGCAGAGCAGACCGGATAATGAACATGCTATGTATGATGCAATTGTTAAGCAGAAATAGATAAAGTAAAATTTTTAATTGTACTTTTCTTGAAAATCTTTTGATATCATAAGCAGGTTTTACTAGTTCTACTAAATGAATGGTTAAGCACTACAATTTTTAGTGAGTGCAATTTTGTTTTGGTCGGTGCTTGTCTTGTATGGGCAAGTCCAACTTTTGTTCAACTTCTGGTTCTGTCCATTCGACGTGCTAGGAGTAAAAAACCCGTGCGACAAAGTCTAGTCATCATCCATGCTTCCATTTTTATTCCCACCACGTCTACTCGACATTGCATTTGCTCGCATTCCTTAACTAATTTTTGATTCTGTGCATCGCCATATGCTTTTCCCATTGAGGACTTTTGCATTCAACTCCATGGTCAAGAGCAGTTGATTTAACTTCGGTAGAATTGAATGACATCTGGGCAATTAGAGGATAGGTCTCGCGAAAAGAAGAAGCATAGACTAAAATGGCAGGCTTGGGTTCAACCAAAGGTAAGGTTCGGTTTGATCCCAGTTTTCTTGATATTTCATCGTTTTTTCCGTGAGTTAGTGCCGTAAAAATGCCCTGGTTCCCCTTTATAAGACTCCAACATATTGTAAAGTACAAGTTTTAATCATAATTCTGTCACGATAATGGAATGCAATTCATTGCACTCCATCATCGTTGATGCACAATACTCATATCAGCAATATTTACCATGGCCACATCCCCTTGCTCATGGTCAGTTAACCCAATTAAAGTATTGATGTCAAGTCACCTAACTATTAATTACTCATCTTATGATTCGATCCCTAATTAATGTAACCATCAAGATCACAATCATTGTTCATAATCATCAGTCAACTAATTCGGTATTCAATTGGCAACTCAATCAGATCTGCCAGGCTTACAATAAACTCTCTTGGTGACTCATCCCGAATCTGAGATCTAAATTCGAATAGTCTCACTTTGCCTCATTTCCATATTTCCTGAGCACATCCCCTTTTTAACTTACGTTACAATTCATATGACAAATAGAATTTCTATAAAAAACAATCGTAACTAGTAAAATCCAAAAATATTTTGAATTTGAAACTAATTTTTGTGATGCGCGTTTTTATGTTTTTCCGTTTAAAATTCATCCCCGCATCTAAACGCTTGCTACAAAAATAAAAAAAGGATTCTTTATTACAGACTGCTTTGTTTTTAATCCAGCCCCGCATCCGTGAAAACAGACGAAAATTGCCGTCTATTTTTTTAAGTTTTGTTGCATGATTGCGAACCTGCATTAGAAAAGCAAAGCTGTGGATTCAATGCTTGCAACCTCGAATGACTTATTTTTAAAATTTCAGAAAAATTAAATAAAACTAATACTTTTACTTCCTTCATTGCATTGCTGATTAACAATTGCCACATAAATTCTCAAATCGACGGCTAGTACTTCAATCACCAGTTACAATATAAAATTAAATAAAAAAAGTTATATTAACATGATAAATTGAAAAAGTCTGTAAAAATGTCATGTTGAGCAAACATTAAATCAACGGCAGAAATTATGGATAAATTTTGGCTGATATTAACCAACACAATGACATTAGTCGAAACCAGTTTTAATTTGACACGTAAATTCTCGCTAATCGTGAGGCAATGCCCGTTAAGTCTGATAAGATCACAATAAATGTTACATTCACAGAATTAATCAAAATGTCAATCATGTCTTTGAAAAAACGTGCGTATAAATAAATCCAGCAGGATTTCAGACAAGCAATATCAGTTGTAGATTTGAGACAAACAAATTTGCACACTCAAAATGAAATCCTCCATTTTCTTCTGCCTAGTTGGTCTGGCCTTAGGACAGAGCTGTACTCCAGAAGAGGTATTCCAAATCAAAACAAAATTTATTAAGAATCTTGCGCAAATCAGATTAGTTTATTTTATTTTGAAATTCACAGTTTCTCTGTCAAGGAAGTGGCGTCTGTATTCCTAAAGATCGGCTTTGCGATGGTAATGCAAAATTACTAGATATTTACCTTTAAAAAATTTTCCACAAACTTGTCGAAAGAAATATTTTCCTAATTGTAAATGTTTTTGTAACAGGAACCTTGGACTGCTCAGATGGGGAAGATGAAAATTCATTAACCTGCCCATGTGACGGGTTCCGATGCCCCTATCCTGAATTCCAGTGCGTCCCTCCGGAGAAAGGTTTGTTGAATATTTACCTCGGACTT
>JAHZMX010005041.1:0-11837 GCA_027743895.1 Seira musarum
AAGACAATATTATTGTGTTCACATTGCTATGAAGAGTATTATTTTTGTTTATTTTTTTCGATGTTTATTCGAATCTCGAAAAAAAGGAGATTCGTGTTTCATTGATTAGCAGAATAATATAAATAACAACAATGCTTAAAATGAATAACGAAAAGAGTGTAATGATGAAGTCTTTTAAAGCAAAGCACCAAGTTTCAAGTATATAAAAGCCTCTCCACAAAAGAAGTTTGTTTGATTTAAATTCGGGATGCTCACATTTCAAATTAAATAATAATGGAGATTTCATATGGCATAATATTATTTCGTCTTTGTTTTATAATCATCAGCACTGCTTATTTTTAGCAGGTTTTAAAGTTTTAGGTATAACGATGATGAAAAAAAGTGAAAAAAAATAAGTGGTGGAACTCGCTAGGAAACTTGAGATTTTGATGCTCTCACATCTCATAGAAGGAAGCATAACAACGTAAACATTTTTTTTGGAGTTTGATATGATTTTATTGCTTAAGAGTCACTATCCATATTTGACAGAAATGACGTTGATTTACAAAAGTACAATTCAAGACTTTGCTTGAGTCTTCTTATCTTGAACCGCTCTAGAGCACACCAGAAAAAATCCTTGTCCCACCAACGCAACGGATTATATGCAAAACTTTGTGTGTGCACGGATATAATTATATAAAAAATTCATAGGTATCTGTCTTTTTGAGTAATTCTCCAAAGAAGAGTTCCCAGATTAAGTTCATCTTGCGTGGATTTAGGAATGGGAAAACGCGCACGTATTAGATTTGTAATTTTCAAGCATGCACGAAAAAGCCGACTTTTCTGAGTAAGTCTTCAGCTTTTCTGAAATATTTTTTTTTACCAAATGGAGAAAAGAAGAGAGCATCATCATCTCCACTTATTATTATATCCTTATATCTGCATTTAAAAAGCTAATGGGATGAAGATGTGTACGTATAACTGGGACATTTCCCTTTTCTAGTAGTTGATGAAAAGCGCTCGACTTCGTCTTTTTTTTACCTTCCTTCCATGTCAGTCACTTGATTCTACTTCCTTTTCTATTCCTGTTTGAGTAGGATTTTCGGTTTTGGGGAAGAACGGAATTTACAAAGAATTGAAAAAAAAATTAACGAAAATAGATGTGCGATGCCTACCTAACTTTAAAATCTTTTTTTTTTGTCTTGCCGATGAGATGATGTCATTCAAGCATTTTTTAGCGAGCGAATTAGTTTAGCTCTTCCATGCAAACGAAATTTTACTCCATTTTTGGAAGAAGCAAATTCTCTGGAATTTATCTACTACTCTTACGTTTTGCTTTTTTTTGTGAGAGGCTGGTGAGCCGTGAAAGAATAAAGTGGCATGCAGACACGTATATTTTTAGACATCCTACAATACAGTCATCGGTTTGGGGAAAACTCTGAAATTTTAAAAATCGAATTTCAGGTATAAGTATTATCGATTCGTGATTCATGCTACGAATATAAAAAATTTATTTCCATGGGCATTTGAGATTTTTTCCAAAATATATTGAGTACAAAAGCACACGTCATTGGTGCCCTTGATATTAAAATTATAATGATGATTTGATGCGAGGCATTTCTTAATTGCTAGTTTAATGCCTTGTACAGATTTCCTCGGGATTTATGACAGGGAGGAAGGGTGATTTAACTTATATGACCTGTTCAGTAGCCCGCACCCCTAAAAGAGTGTGAACGTCTACTGGAAGAAGAAAGAGTAGTTGAAAATTACTCATTCACTTGCCAAAAGCCCCGTCACATGTTCTAAGTGAAAAGTAGGGAAAATAGTAGTAAAAAGAGGGTGAAGTTTTTTTCTGTGCCATTTACTCCTCCACATTAATGGCAACATAGTCATATGAAATGTCATATTTCAGGAGAACGCTTCTCGTCAGCCATATATACATATGCAACCGTTCAGATGGAACCACTACACGAGCTCCCAACTTTAACACTTCCATTCACGCTTGTTTTACCAGCAGTTTATAGGTACGTGAAGGATGAAAAACGAACTTTGTATTATCATTATGATTATACTTATGTGAGTATATCCGAAAGGAAAGTTGAGTTGGCAGCAGCACACACAACACAACGACTTATGCTTCCCCATTTTTCCTTCATTTCCCCTATTTATCCACAATTTTGAGTTGTTCCTATTAGTTTTTCAGCCTTTGATTTTTTTCCCTTTTTTCTTCCCCAAAGCCTTTACTCGTGGCCTTCCTCTTCTCACATGTCCATAATATGTATGTACGTGCATAGGTATATTTTTTTTCAGCTTTCCTTTTGGTCTCAAAGACTTTTTTTTTCTGTAGCGTGAGAAAGGCTAAACCACTGAAAGCTTTTAAAAGGCAAGCAGAAGTCTGATGACTCTGCTTTTCACTTTTCTTCCCTTCATTTTCCCCCCAGCTCCGTCTTGTTGGTCTCTGGCTAAGCAATCCTTCTTCGAGGAGACCGCACACGGGTCTCCTCGCAAACAGGAACTCAAGACGAGGAGATGTTTTGCAGCCCTTCACAACTTATTCATGGCACTTGTTTTCATTGAACGCAGTAATATTCGCCTGGGAAAAATGAAATGTTCCGTGCCAGTAGATTTCAATCTTCAATGATTCCCATCGCTTCCCACTTTTTATAGCAGGCGGAACGTGCATGCAAGACATAATGGATACCGAGCGCTTATTCCACACATCGTCTGCATACAAAACATCGTTCGTCAGGCGGGGATGCCGTGATTGCAAAAAATTGCTAAAGAATGTCTTTCACGTCAAGAAATCTAGGACCTTTAACTTCATATTTCACAACTTCTTTTATAATGCAATCTAATATTGCTGAATAAATTTTTCTTTTTTTTTTACTCTCACAAAAGCCGATCCACGATGGCCGCTTCGACCATCATCACCACCTACTTACCTCCGCCAAACAAGCAAACAGGGTACTACTGAGACTTTTAAATGTTGTCAGGCCATATCAAACTTTATTTCTTACACTTAAACTGGCACACTGCATACACGAATTCTTTTGGAAACTGAAAAAAGTTTAGTCTATTTCTAACGAAGATGTACCACTAAAATTCTAACAAATTTTTTTTTCACTTTTTATTTCCTTAAATGCAAACAAGTCAAGTTTAAATGTGGAAGAGTGTTGTTGCCTTTCTTTCTATTTATCCATTAAAGAGACGATTTCAAAACAACTTCTCGCTGCTGCTAGTCATTTATTTGCTATTTTTGTACTCACATCAGCTTCCGAAAATCACGATGGATGTTTTTTTTTTCTAGACGAAAAAACGACGAAAGTATTTTTGTCAAGGAAGGAAGTCTATGCAATTTATTGTTAGTGGTGATGTAGAAGAACGAAAAACACTACTTATGTGCCCCCACTGCAACTTTTTATTTGTATACCCTTGACAATCAAATTTTTTATCCATTCAAAGACGTAATATGACAATTCATATTATGACAAAAACAACAGCAAAAACAAAAACCGTAACCATGATGATGATGTTCCCGTTTCTACAAAGTGAATGTGAGTAGTTGCAATTCTAAAAGAAATTTATACAAAGCACCGTAAGTCCCCTTGGTCTAAATCTTTTTTTATGTTTTTCCAGTCAAGTCCTTCTCCAAGCAACTGTGTCCAATCCTTTCCGAGAAAGATAAGTTGGAAGTAGAGGATAAAGAAGACAACGTAATCATTTTGTGCTGCTAGTACTATTATTCTGTATTATTAATATGAGAAGGACTCTGGAAAACGACTTGGTAGACTCATGGAATGTTATTTCTAGAATTGTTTTAAATGATTCCCATAATCGTGACAGTGCACAAGTGAGTCAACTTACGATGACATGACTTTGGACCAAAGCACACTACTTGGACAACGCAATAGCAGGACGCAGGACCATCCTTCACAATGAAAACACAAAACACTTTTAAGCATTCACCAGGGAAAGCTGAGAAAAGGGAGTGAAATCTATTTCATCACAACAGCATTTATTTTCTTCCTCGTCCCTCGTGTATTTCAATCTCCACAATATGCTGAATGAGAGAGAGAGAGATGAAAAAAAAATCCACTCAAGTGAAACTTTAGATTTGTATATATGCAACGCATATTATTATGCATGTCAGTAAGAAGAGATGCTTTAATAAACTTTCTCCCTTGCTCGGGATGGAAAACCCAATGCAAATTACAATGCAGAATGGAGGATCTATGATGCATGCAAAAACTAAATTCGTTTAGTTCCTTCTAAAAAAAAGAATGAGAGGTTTACATAAAAAAGTAAAGTAGGTACTACATGTGTGCATGCATGCACAAGTAAGTAGACCGGCATTTTACTTGTTTCAATGAGCTACAACACTACACCTTTTGACTTGATTGAGGCAACGTACATTACTTTCGCTGTAGTGGATCCATCGTTTCCTCCCTGCCAAAGAGGAAAGGAATCTGCTTGCACCGCGGCCACAGAACTTCGTACGGCGACTGTTCAAAATAAAACTGTTGGACTTTAAACATGCAAATCCCAAGTGTATACTTCTTCAGGTGTTGGGGCAAATCTAGAAAATTAAAATAGATTTAAGTTTTCATTAGAGAATGGGTCGTAACAACAAGACAAACTTCTTAATTAACACACACTCTTTTTCTCTTGCCGAGAGTAGTGCCTTGGTGGATCCTAATGCCCACGTAAATATATGCTACACAACATGGCTCAAGTTCAACCCAAAAGCCTGCAACTATTTATGTAGTTAACAAACGTGCCTTCATACGTGGGTAAAGCATGAGGAAAGAAAGAAATGGATCGCTGCAATGAGTTTTATGGAGGAAAACGGAAGCAGGGAAAGTTGAGAAAGGAATACTGCAAAAACTGAATTGGTGTTGTTTGAAAGCACGCACTCTCGTCCTCTCTCTTCTCTCTCTCTCTCTGTGCTAAATGCTTATTACGAAGATGGATCTCTCCCACAAATTTAGGGTCCAATATTTTATGTGCTTTTAAAAAGAAAACTATCGAGGTTGGCAGAATCGTTCATCTCATTGAAGCAAAAAAAAAATGAAGAAATACGTAGGAAGGAAAGAATTGTAATAGCGCCACTGCACTCGACACTATCGCTTTCCCTTTTCACAATGAAAGTAATAGCTTTATTTCGTCAATCAAGAATTTTATTGCTCTTTCTTCGTGCTTTGCAAGGAAAAATTCTGACTTGAGAACACACATTCAATAATAATTAATGCTTTCACCAAAACACTAAAAACTTGGAAACGAACGGGAATAGGAAGAAGGAATTTCATTAGTGAATGATGATGATGCTAATGCAGTGTGCAAAATGAATATATGAACCCATACATATGTATACTGCATTCCACAGGCCATTGCCATTCCATTCAATTCAAGTAGAAGACGAGTGGATGTTTACGACGACTAGATCATGGGAAAAAAATCTACAGACAACTTTGAGTATCTATAGATAGTAATCATCATGTGATTGTGATATTGCTGACTGGCATTTTTCCCCTTCACGATCGTCGTTTATTTATTCTGACTTTCACGGAGAACATTCATTCAAGTGGAAAAACATCGGTATTACATTAATATCTATTTGGGGAGACAACTGGGAGTCCATGAGTTCGGAAAAAGAAATGTGGATAAATAGATTTTTTTCGTGTTAAATTTATTCGCATTGTACGACTTTCCGATTCAAGAGATTCTCCCTTCTTCTCTGCCTTAACGTGTTCTTTGGAAGCTGTTGCCGAATTGCAAACAAACCTGATACATATTTTACTTATGTAACTATGAAGACGTACTAGTATGTACTAGATGTTCAACTATAACTATACTTGAATAATTTTTCTCTCAATATTTTAAAAATAACCCCGAATAAGTTTGATACTTCATCATTCCACATGAACTACCTTTTATTCTTTACCTTTCCCTGAGGATATTTACATTCAATGTATAAAATGCAAAGCATAAAAAACTGGTTTCGAGTGAACTATCATTTCCAAACAAATTTATCTTTTCTCACTTCCTTGGGGACTAATCATCAATGTTTAAAATTGCCTTTCAAATGAAAAAAGTTGTCCCAGGGTTGACAACTTTGACTGGCAATAAATAATTCGAAGCTCGCATGCTATCCATATATATGTAATATAAAGTGATTCGCTTCAAGTATTTTTGGAGGAAGTAGCTATAAGTAATTATACTTACAGACGCAACAAAATCGACACCCCGCAAGGTTGGAGGAACTCAGTTTAAGCTAGACAATGATGATAGTCATCTCTCCACCCGAAGGTAAAGAGGCTAAAGTTAATTACTAAACACGCTGATTTATGGGCAGATTCTTGACTACCGCTTCGCATCTATTCTAACTGTGAGGACGTAAAGACTATTTTTTTTGCACTAGACGCTTTTTGCTGTAAGCAAGAACAATAATGATGAGAAGAAGCGGATGCAGTAGTGGTTTACAGTGATAATGAAGGGATCAGGGGTGGGCTTAACAGGGGCGAGGTGCCGCCATCTCGCTAAAGTATATTTATTTTGCACGCCATATTGCATTAAAGAAAGTTTTTATCATCTACATAAAATCAAAAATGGAAGTTGTGTTCGAATCAGATCGTTTTTTAAGTAAAGGGTCGATTATTGCTTTGTCTACCTACAAGAATACATACTGCATGTGCCTATATAGCTTTTATCCATGAGAAATGTAACGCGAGAACATTTGTTTTTTGTGATGCAATATAAGTGGCTCTAGTTTTATTCTTGATTTTTATGAGAGTGTGGAAAGAAATGATTCGTAGGTCCTTTGATAATAATAATGCATTAGAAGATGTGAGTAAGGGGAAGGTAAAAGAATGAGATGAGAGATAGTGTGTGAAAATGGAAAGAGGTGAGAAATTACAAGGACAATATCATAAGTAGTAGTAGTGGTGGATAGTGCTTGAACGAGGTATAAGTATTATCCTCATCTCTGCTGCTACTGATTCAACACTTATCCTCTCAAGAGTAAGCCATAAATACGAACGACACCACCGACACCGTGAGTGTGAGTACAGGGACAGAGTAATATCTTTTTCATACTCTTAAATTTTTGCGTAGGAGGATGTACTTTCTCCTTTTTAGAAGAAAGCAATTTGAGCAGGATTATCAGAATAAACAAGGAATAGAAATGTTGTCAGTTTAGTCACCATCACATAGTTCCTTTTATTCCAGCTCAGCTTTCCAAGAAATTCGCTTCCGAGATCCACCCACAAAGCTTGGTGCCTTTCTTTATATTTATTGTTGTCACATTTCCTTTTGCTTTATTATTGCCAACCAGCCAACCAAGGCAAGCCACCTATTCCGAGCTGAGTTTGGGCTCCAATCCGACACAATTTACTTTTTCCTTTGTAATGGATGTTGGTCACTGGTTGAATGCGCCTCACAGAAAATGTGTTAACATATTTTACGGCAGCGTGGTAATGAATGAATCAATGTCAATTACCTCCGCCTCCGAGAAAGCATCCTGTCCCCACTGAGATTTAAATAACGGCAAAATCTCTTTTTACGAATAGAACGATGTGTATACCCTTCCGTAAGATGCACTGGCATCTTAATGAATGAATTTTCTCGTTCTTTCTCAATCTATTTTACTTCCAAATCTGAAATTGCGTTTTGAACTGGCGAAACCTTTTCTCTATCACGTATAAATCATTCACGTAAATATCACAATCACTGTTGTTCAAAATGTAGGATAACAGTTTTCTTGGCACAGGAATAACAGAAAATGTGGTTGGTGTATCTGTATCTTAATCTTGACAAGAAACGGAAATGGCAACCTCCTTCGAATATTACTGCACATAAGCTGTTACAGACCTGAAGGAGTGAAACATGTAGGATGTAAAAGTAGTAACCAAGCCTACTACTATCACAATGGTCATGTAAAGGTTAAGTTTGTGGTCGTCAGAAGGATGCCAGCAGCTCTTCGTTTTAGCTTCGAGTCAGTTTGAGGACAGTCATAAATGGGGAAACGACTCGGACAGGAACACATTTACTGGCCTTTATCCATAACCTTGCTTTACCCAATCCCAATTTATCCTATCCAATCGGTACGGTAGTTGGTATTATATATATTTTTACACATAACAAAAGACTTTTTCGCCGAAAACTATACAGTTCAATTCTTTGTGCACTTTTCAATTTAGTAAATTCGAGACTGATCTAGAATGAGAACGGAAGACCGAGAAAAAAATCTTTGACGATTTAATGTCATGTGGATAGTTGGTAGTAGTTGTAGTGCTGGACATTGTCCACAAATAACAAAGGACGTTCTGACAATAACAAGCAAAACTTTAGCAAAAAATACCATTTCAAATTTGCTTGTCATTTCGACATGTCGTTTCTTTGGAAACTTTTTGATTAACTAATTTGGCAAGATTAGGTACGTAAGTACTTCAATTTACAGTTGGAATCAAGAATTACTCCTGTCCATATGACTTTCTCCAAAAGTTTTGAGTCATTTAGCTGATGTGCTGCTTGTTAGCCCCGCCTGACAGGGAAGGAAAAACCGCAAATATTGCATTCGTGTGATGAATAGGTTTCATTTTGCAAATTTAAGCTAACCACAAATATGGTATGAGAATGCAGCTATAGATATAATAGTGACCTAAAGATGTCAGAGTTCGTATTACGTTTGAGGTAAATGGATTATATTAGGATCAAGTAAATGCTCTTCAAACGTCAGATTTATAATTTCGGATATCCTTCGTAAACACGCCAATTTTCGTGTGGTGCTTGCCTTTGAAGTCAACAGTGGTGGAGTCGAAAAAACAGGGTGACACATGGGATGCATGCAAACTTGTTAAAGAAGCTTCCATAGAAATGACTTTGGCAGTGGCAGTGACAGAGAGACACGCATATTATCCTACATTACGAAATGAAGGAGCAGTGACAATGATCGTAAAAACAAGTGGAAACTATTAGAAAGTTCTAAAACCAAACAACAAGGCCAAGGAACTAACATTGTCTTTCGGAGAAAACATAATTTCCTCAAATTTGGCAATAAATAAGATCACTGTTTATACGGCCATTATTCCCATCATCATCCATTTAATATGCTAGAAAGTCAGCAATCAAAAAGAGGAAAAGGAAAAAAGAGAGACAGTCTGTCCGTAGTAGTGTAAGCGGTGAAATGAGCCTAAGCATTAATCGGATTTCCCAAATTAGGTAGGTATGTACGTACGGCTGTAGAACGCTGAAGCAGGCAAATGCCATCATCATCCCATTAAAAAGTGAAATGAAGCAACGTTGGTTAAACATTTAAAATCCTTAAAATGCTCCTAATCGAAGCTAATGAAGTAGCGAATGTTCTCCTTGTTTTCATTAATTATGATAAAGTCACAAGAGTGAGCCAATTAATAGGAGGAGAACTTTGTTTGGACTAATTTCCCCTTCATGTCCCTAAGCCGAATAAAACCTTAATCGAAAAGGAGAGAAAATTTCTGTGGAATAAAAAAAAGGGAGCAACGCCATGCCATGCCATGCCACGCCACTCCACAGTACACCACACCACATCACACAGTTACTTGGCTTTACACGAAAGCATACATCATTCCCATTTATTTTCATCACATCAAAGTTCTATTTCTGTTGTTATAATGATCGTATGCGTGCGTGCATACATATAGTCTGGTATGCCTATATTGATTTTTTATTTGTGTGATTAATTGGAAAGTTTGATGCACTACTGCTCAAAGGCTTTTTTTCTACATCCATCCATCCATCCACTGACGGTGAAATGCGGGCTACCACCGACAAAAGGAAGTGCCGATGAACAAACATGCCTGCTCGAGTTCATCTCATAACACAAAACGCACATCATGAATTCCTCCTCAGCTCCTCTTCTTCTTTCTCCCTTTCTTCATCATTTAAGAAACTCTTCTTTTGGTGGAACTTTTCTTAGTTAGCTACGCTCATGCATGCAAACATGATTCACATCCTTTTTAGGTAGGTGAAAGCAAGATCATCAAGAGCGCCACCACTCACTCACTCACTACCTATTTATTTGTTTCCAACAAATTCAAATGCCTATTCATTTGCTCCATTTTAATTTAGTAACCTCAAAATGAATTTTCAGGTGTGCAAGTTCATGTGTAAGCATGTATGTACCTAGCAAATGATTACTGCAGTAAAAAATTAGTGCTATTAACATGGTCCATTATCTCGGATCTGCCTAAATCACTTTTTTTCCGCTTTGATGTTAACTAAAAAAACGGAAAGGAAGGATGGAAAAAGCATTCGGTTGTCCAGCATTAACGATTAAAAAAGTTTTCCCATTGAGAATTTTTCTCTGCCTTATAAACTTAAGCTTACAAAATGAACTATAAATATTCGCCCCTTATAGTTGTGCAGTAGCAGTAGTACTAGTGGTACTAGTATGGATGAGTGAGTTAAGTTAGGCAGAGTGAGAAGAATAAAAAAAAATGTAAAGAATGAGTGAATGCATAAATACTTCGACTAACTTCTAACTTTTTGTGCCGTGCAAAGGAATCTTTTGTTTGGAGGGTGATGATGATGCTACGGTTGGCACATCTGCCTCCATCAGGCAGACAGGAAGCAAATGAATTGAAGTACATCCATACTTGACAAGGATGAACCTTTCATTTTACTCGTATGATTGCTTCTCATTAAAGTAATCGTTTTGTTGGTAAAAGTAGTCTTTTGTGAGACACCTTCCCCCACTCACTCTCTTTCTTTCTCACTAGCTCTCCCTTCATTCTCTAGAGAATCAGCGCGTAAAGGAAGACGTAATGCGTTGAATTTTTACGCAAGCAAAGGCAAACAAAAAAATATCAAACTATAAAGAGTGGGGAACAAACTTTTCGTGATACATTATAAAGCATGGAGGAATTTATTTTGTAGACCTGAACTCTCCCAAAGTAAATAATGCATTAATTGGTTTAAAGTTTTCCCAGTAATTCTATTTATCGTCACAAACATGCTCGAATGTGTACTATTCTCAAAATGCCCCACTTTTACTACGGTTGGCATAATGCATAATATTCCCATTCCTGCATTTTATGAGCTATCAAATGGGATGGGATATTATGTAGATTGAAGTGATTTTTATACGATTGTTTGTGCACATGTCAGTATTACAATGACATCAAGACGCAATCATTATTAATATTTTTTTTGCTACATGTTTGTATGACTTGTGTTGTTTGCACACACAATTTTCCCCTCATCTGCACAATCAAATTTGATATGGAAGCAAAACCAGTAAATGGATCCATCATGGATATGAAATGAGAGGAGGCAGAGCTGAGAGTTGAAAAAGGTATTCGTTATTTTTTATTAGCATGCCACCTTTTTTATAGACTGTATTAGTGTCGAAAACGACAACGCCAACAACGTTGCCACCCACCCGCCCAGAAACTCCACTCTGAAGATTACATACTCATTACTATGCGAACAAACGTACCTAGCACCCGTCACGTCAAGTCAAGAGCAAATGGAAAAAAGAAGTTGAAGAATTCCAACGGAACTTCTACTATTAGAACCATCAATGGACATTTTTTAACTTCCTTTGCCTTATGCGTTTACTACACCATGACTATTACCTATTTAGGAGAATTGAGAAGAAAAAAAAACGAAGTGATTTCGGCTGCCAGAAACAGATATGCTGCCGCCAGCCTGTGTAAAGTAGAGTAGAGCCGGTTCGGAGAGTTTTCTAACAACAATGCACGCGCAAGAGAGAAAAAAACTAAATTCCGCTTGTTTCCAATTGCTTCAATCTTAATGTACTATATATATTAATGTCGGGGAATATAACTCGTCAGTTTTACGAAGAAGAGATGAATAAGGTA
>JAHZMX010005042.1:0-10940 GCA_027743895.1 Seira musarum
ATATTCATTTGTCATTCATTTTTTCTGCAGGGAAAGGTCAAAACACGTAATTAAAAGAGCATGATCACTCTACTGCAAAATTGCCAACTACCTGGCCAACGCTTTCATGATTTAATTATGCGAAAAGAAAGAATACTTTCACCTAAACATTTCTGATTGTCAAATAAAATACATTCGTATTGCTTAGTGCAGAGAGGCATTACAATAAGATAATAAGTCAAGTAGATCAAGGATTCAATATAATTAGAATGATCAAAAACTTTCTCAATGCTTTCAATAAATTTCGTTTCGAGTCAATGCGGATAAATTAAAATTACAGTATAATTATATTAATTGCATATTCGCCTAGGGTTTGTTCTTTTTACTTAAGATAATTGCGACACTCCCAAACTTAATTTGCTTGACACACAAGAGCACGTGATATACGTTTATCATGAAAATACTGCCACGCTTTGATAAATGAGTTTATTTGTTAGTAAGTACAAAGAATTTTTACCGTAAGGTTTTTTTTTCATTTCTTCAAACGTTGCGCTCACGCTACTGGCACTGGCATTCGATAAATAGCATGAGCAATGTCTGAGGTAAAATAGAAACAGCTTATAAGTTGTGACTCCTCCATGTATTTAAGTACTTACGTAACCTTGAACTAGGCATAATAAATACCTAAGTTTGCTCGATTGTAATAAATTTTTCTATTTTCCCTCGTGTTAATTTTCCAAAAGTGGAAAATTTCAATTCCTTGGAAAATGCCTATATTGAAAATTCTTATGTGAAGAATATTCAGTGAACATGCTCTCTAAGATTTGGCCTTCAGATCAGAACAACCCAAATGATGCTTGTCGCAAACGTGGACATTTCTTAAGTTTATCATCATATTTCACAATACCGTACTTTCTAGGAGTGATCCCGTACAAATTTGTTTGTGAATTTGATACGGAGGCTAAACGGAGCTGGAAAACAAAATCGTTTCTGCCACAGAAGGTAAATTTTATTATTGCCTGACGCAAATGTACACAAAGGAAAAAAATAACAATTTACTCTTAATTTTTTCAAATGTTCTTTAGGCAATTTGCTATATTTGCGTGTGGATACCTTGCTTATTCCTCCGTGGAACCAACTTGGTCCATGTTATGCATAAATTCTACATCGGCGATGAAGTAAAACTCCGTCATTATTTTGTTCTACTCAGCTATATTATGGCGTTAGTACGAGACGTGGTATTCATGTCGACCATAACAACAAGCTCTAAAGCCATTGAGGATCTTTTAAATAAAATGGAAGAAAATGGGATATTCGGTGACCCGTATCTAGAGAAAGTTAATAATTCTTTTCAAACCAAAGTACAGAGGATACAAAGAAAAGGAATCGGCTGGGTTTATTTTGTTTACTTAATTACGTTCATCATGACAACTGCTAACTTCCTTTTTCTTTATCAACATGGTGAACCTTTATCATCACCGGTTGATATTTTCTACAAATGTTTGGCAGATATTAAGCGTAGGTTTTGCATTTACGGTAACGCTGAAGCAACACACCTTTCACACTTTGACATCTTACTGGGGATAGTTGAAATATATTTTCGTCTTATCAATCATGTCATGACCAGTGTGTCCGATGTCTTTTTTATGGGTCCGCTCCCAATCACTTTCTGGGTTGCAGCGAGAGTTTTCGCAGAGTTTAATTCAGAATTGGAAACAACTTTGACTAAGGATGGTGATGGAATTGGAGGCGACTCTTTTCCCTCAAGGAAGGTTCTAAAGAAATATGAGATGATTAAGGATCTATCAAAACAGCTTAATGCAGTGTGGGCGTCACTGTCTCTTATCTTCGTTTTTGACAACCCGATAAGGACAATATTTCGGATGAAGTTTTATTCTCAAAACATGAATACACTCAATTTAACTAATTTGCTAGTGTGCCTTGTCTGCTTCTGGGTACCAATGTACCTTCACGCGGAAGTCTTCAGAAAGGTAAAGGTTAAGTTCGCTTATAATGATTTTTTGTGAAGATTTAAATGACTGGCGAAATATATTTTATATTTTAGATTGCGTGCTTTCGAATTGGCCTAATTGACAAGGCCACTTCTCAAGATGCTCATGATAGTTTCAATAACAGCAGTCAATTTAGAATGCTCTTAAAGCAACTCAAAAACGAGCCTATTGGATTAGGATTGAATGGATTTTTCACCGTAAACTACACGTTCGTTTCTCAGGTATACTGAAAATATGCGTTTAAAAGTTTTCGCTAGTCTCGGGTTTTTTATAAATTCTTTCCCCATTATTTCAGATTTTTGCCGTTTTGATCACACTGTTTATTGTAAGCTTTGACTAATTCTTGAATTACGCCAGACCCAACCCAGCTTCCAGCACTATTTCTTCTGGGTCAAATGAAACACATAGTATTCTTTATAACTACTGTTCATATTTCAATGTTTTAATGTAATTTTATGTAAGTTCTTCAGCAGTGGTGTTGGTGCTTACATGCAATATAGTGACACAATTTTCTGGTTCAAACTTGAATTTTGATTGATCGGCGGCACGTGTTAAGACCAGACATGTAACATGAGTCAGACACGCGTTGAATAAATGCAGTTATGTGACACCACTTAATTTCTCTTAAGACAAATCTCGTAATAGTCACTTCCTCTGTGTACCTCTGCGTATTTTTTAAGTCCAGTTTTACATGAATAATGCCACAAAGCATTTCGATTGTATTAATAAAGCAGGAAAAATGAAATGGATATGAAACTAACTGATTCTAGCCCTACTCCATGTAATACTTTCTTTAACACGTACACAATTTTGCAACAGTGCAATATACAACTTCAGCATGGCACCAAAATGACGGAGAAAAGACTTAAAAAAACACAGTATGGCGAATTTGTATAACAAGTAAAAGATAGTTAAAAAGCCATTCCTCGAATTCACACCTGCTATCAGTTCAAGAAAAAAGAGCAACTTACATTTTTCATTACATCCGGTCTTCTACATCAATATCCCGGGTTTCAATATATAGCGCCGTTATGGTTGTTTTAAAAATAAATCAGTATGAATAAAATTTTGTAAGCATTTGTGAGTTCCATAGCTCTACCTGCTTTATGTGTGCCTGGGGCAACGAGGAATTTAAAATCTACTTATGAAAGCAACACTACTTGTATTTTGAAACTTACTCACCTGTTCTTAATGAGAGTTAATAAATTACGCTAATAATTTTTTTGTCTGTCAGAGCATAACAAAACACTCACCTTTGATAGTTGGACGGCGCTACTTTGCTACACGGTATAATGAGGAAGAATTCAATTTTTCTTTTAAAGCAGAGTATTCTCGATGAAAATGCGGTACTCAAAAAGTGGGCTTCACAATTTCCTCGGAAGAAGTCCCATTTCATGGATGCGAATGAGAATCATGAGGATAGTAATTTGACCTGTCTTACATCATACTTTACGCTGCTTTATTACGTGGGAATAATACCATACAGATTTGTGTACAAATATGATCTAGATGGGACAAAACGTTGGCAAATGAAATCATTTATACCACAAAAGGTAACCCCATAAATTTATTTAAAGTCTGTCACAATAATAATCACATATATATTTTTAATTTGTTTAGATCATCTGCTATATTTTCGTGTGGCTACCATACTATTTCACGTACGCTACTGGATTAGCCCAGACAATGTACGAATTTTATTCTAGCAAGGGCGCAAATCACCGCAATTATTTTTTCGTACTAAATCATTTAATGGCTTTTGGGCGCGACACATATTTCTTGTGGATTATCCTGGCACGTTCTGGAGAAATCCAAGCACTTTTGAATAAGAACACCTGGAACGGTCTATTCTCGTCTCAATCTGGGAGTGATAAGCTTTTAAGGAAGGTCAAGGGGATACAAAGGAAAGGCTTGGTAATAATTTCCATTGTCTATCTCCTCGCAATTGTGTTCACTACTGGAAACTACTTGTTCCTTTACAACCATGGCTCACCAATGTCATTGCCAAAAGATACTTTCTATATGAAAATCAAGGACGCAAGGAAAAGATATTTCCTTGCAAATACGACTAGGCCAGGACTGTATTCATCCACCGACATTGCATTAGGAGTCGTCGAAATGTATCTTCGTGGTGTGGAGCACTTGATGTACTTTTTGCTTGACGCCCTCAACATTGGTACTATCCCAATCACCTTGTGGATAGCTTCGAGTATCTTTGAGCAATTAGTTCAGGATTTGGATGCATCATCATCGTCAAACAATGGCGAAGAACCAATGGCGCTAAGAAAGATATTGAAAAATTACGAAGCACTTAAGGAATTCTCTGATGCGATCAATTCATTGTGGGCTGTACATTCAATGACATGCTTTCTCGATAATGCGATCCGAATTATATTTCATTTGAAGTTTTATTCACTGAACATGAATGTCTTGAACTTAAGTAATATGGTGTCGGGCCTTACCCTCTACTGGAATGCATTGTATTTTCACGCTGAGGTCTTTAGGAAAGTAAGAAACCTTAGTCCAAGCCATTCTTACTTTCTAAGTTGAGTGGTTAATTTGTCTTTGAAAAATTTCTTTGTAAAACTTCAGATCTCCTGTTTCCGCGGTTGGCTGGTAAGCAAGAGAGCTCATGGAGATCTTAAGAATTGCTTTCCTGACGAAGAACAATTCAAAATGCTCTTAGAGGAACTGAAAAGTGAACCAATAGGACTGGCATTGAGTGGCTGCTTTTCTGTAAACTACGGATTTGTTGCTCAGGTACAACAATCGCTGATTTATGGCATGCTTTTCATTTCATTTTCATAGTTTAATTGATTACATATTTGTTTACGCTTTGCAGCTTCTGGTGTTCGTGGCCACACTCTTTGTTGTCTGCTTTGAATAATATCACGGAAGATGATGTTAAACACGCATCGAATTTGCATTTGACATAAATATTTTGAATTTTTGTGACATTTTTCTCGACACTTGTTCGCATGCTAATNCTTTTCATTTCATTTTCATAGTTTAATTGATTACATATTTGTTTACGCTTTGCAGCTTCTGGTGTTCGTGGCCACACTCTTTGTTGTCTGCTTTGAATAATATCACGGAAGATGATGTTAAACACGCATCGAATTTGCATTTGACATAAATATTTTGAATTTTTGTGACATTTTTCTCGACACTTGTTCGCATGCTAATTTTAGATCGTGATCATTGCCTACAACTAATATATTTAGCATTCCATGACGGTCACTTTTTTATCTCACCCTATTATAATATTTATATTAAAACAACCGGGCAGTATGTGGGAATAGGTAGATCACACGAAAGCTTTGATTGATCAATGACAAGTTGCATATTATATACCTACGCAAGCATGCAAGCAAAGTTAAAGATAAATACCGAAAATAATAATGAACATGGGCAACACAAAATGCGGGAAGCATTTCGTAGGTATAAATAAAGTAGACAACAGGAAATGGATTTTTACTGTTTCAATTCTAAGTGCGTATTTACTTTTTTGATGAAAAAGAACACGGTTTTTAACAATTCAATGCTTTAAAATAAGAAGCCGATGGATAATCCAGAGGTGAATCAACTTTCAATGTTAATACCGCTCCGTATTCATTTTAAGATTGTATCACGATTATTCACGACTCTCCTTTATTCGAATTGAGACAAAGCAATCGGTACTATGTCAATGTGATAAAAAATTCTTAGCAGATGCAATACATATATATACAGTAAAGTTTTGAAAACTACGTTAACATTGTCTTTTTGTGTCTATTTAATCGTAAGAGTAAAAAGTGATAAAAAATTCTTAGCAGATGCAATACATATATATACAGTAAAGTTTTGAAAACTACGTTAACATTGTCTTTTTGTGTCTATTTAATCGTAAGAGTAAGACAATGGTAAAGTTATTACTCTTTTTGTTAGTTCTGGTAAAAAAGAAGAACCAATAACAACTTACCTAAGAATTTGTCTAACTTATTAAAGCACATCCGGTTTACTTAATCAATATCACGAGCCAAAATGTAATTATAAAGTTGTCTACGTATTTAGTTAGGCTTCTTTTGATTAAGTCTCGGTCAGTAAATTTTCGTAAGCATTTGTATCACGTTACGTAATTCTATTTTGCTCTAATCTGGGTGGGGGAAAAAGAGATTAAACTAATACTCCTGCAAGCAAGAGAACTCCTATTTCTAAACTTTCTGTCTTGTCATAAACTAATGCTGAATATCAACGACGAATTAATTACCAGAACAAATTTTATTAGTCAAGTCGTGCCTTTTTGTTCCACACAATGAAAAGAAACTCAGTTATCTTCATAAAACAAAGTCTCTTCGACGAAAATGCAGTTCTCAAAAAGTGGGCTTTGCAATTTCCTCGGAGGAAGTCCCACGTATCAGATAAGAATCATGAGGAGAGTAACTTGATCATTCTCACATCATACTTTACACTGCTCTACTATGTAGGAATAATACCATATAGATTTGTGTACAAATACAAACACGAGCTAGATGGAACAAAAAGCTGGCAGATTAAGTCATTTATACTACAAAAGGTAAGTTTATGACTTAATTTTAACTATATCACTGAAATAGTTACATATTTATTGTTTTAAATTGGTTTAGGTCATCTGTTATATTTTCGTATGGCTACCTTACTTCTTCATATACGCTACAGATATAGTTCAAACAATGAACGAATTTTACTCCAGCAAGGGCGCAAACCACCGCAATTATTTTTTCGTAATAAATCATTTAATGGCATTTGGGCGCGACTCATATTTCTTGTGGATTTTTCTTTCACGTGCTGAAGATATTCAAGCACTCCTGAATAATGCCACCCGAAGTGGTCTCTTCTCTCACACGCATTTTCAGGCGAGCAGTGACAAGCTTCTACAGAAACTCAAGAGAACACAAACAAAGGGCTTGGTATTAATTTTATCTATTTATTTCCTGGCTATTGTAATCTCTATTGGAAACTACCTGTTTCTTCACTACCATGGCTCACCAATGTCACTGCCAAAGGATATTTTTCATACGAAGACTAAGGACGCAAAGAAAAGATATTTTATTACGAGTATAAGCATCTCTTCATCCCTTGAAATCGGTTTAGGTGCTGTCGAAATGTATCTTCGTTTCGTGGAGCACTTGATGGGCTTTCTACCTGACTTTCTCTACATTGGCATAATTCCAATTACTTTTTGGATAGCTGCATGCAACTTCAATCAATTAGTTAAGGACGTAGATTGTTCTTATTCATCACCATCGTCAGACCATTCCGGAGAATTGCAAGCTCTAAGGAAGATAATGAAAAAATATGTCGCTCTTAAGGAATTCTCAGACGGAACCAATTCATTGTGGGCAGTATATTCCTTAGCAAGCTTTCTTGATAATTCCATCCGAATCATATTTCGTTTGAAGTACTACTCGCTAAACATGAATGTCTTGAACTTAAGTAATATGCTGATGTGCCTTATTCTCTACTGGCAAGCACTGTATTTTCATGCCGAGGTCTTCAGAAAGGTAAGGAACCACAGTCTAATTTTTTTGCTATCTATTTAATTGTTTAGTGGTTTGATTAAAATAATTGCTGAAAAAATTTATTTGTAAAATTTCAGATCGCTTCATTCAGGATATGGCTGATAAGCAAAAAAGCTCATGGAGATCTTAAGCACTGGTTTCCTGATGAAGAACAATTCAGAATGCTTTTAAAAGAACTGAAAAGTGAGCCAATAGGATTGGGATTAAGCGGCTGCTTTTCGGTAAACTACGGCTTTGTTGCTCAGGTACATATAAAAATTATTCATTTAAAAAAAATGTTATCGTGTTATCGATTTCATAATTTGATTTTTGTTTACTGTTTCCTCTTTATAGCTTTTGGTGTTCGTGACCACACTCTTTGTTGTTTGTTTCGAATAAGTCCGTCATAGATTAGGTTAATGACAAATCCATTTTGAATTTGTAAGGTTTTTTTTTTAAAAAATATGTGGATACTAAATTTGAAGCCTGATAATTTCTTAAAACTGATATGCACCCTTCTAAATATTTCGATCACAATTACCTTCAAAATAATTATTTAAGGAAAATAGGATTTAGCAATTACAGACCTAGCAAATTAACAAAATAAGTAAGAATGTAGGTTACATTGGTAAAGTAAAGCACACAAACTATAATCAAATTGGCATTAAGAAAAATGTACAGTTTGTTTTGGATTATCAAATCACTTTCAATGTCATCGTAATTTTCCTTAGCACGAGATACCCTCAAATGCCAGCTCCTTCGTTAAGCATTCGACCGGACAGCATACTTCTTAATTGTGTCGCAAATGTTTGGAGATAAACAAGCCATGTAATTTTACATTATAAGAGTCTATGGATCCACAACAAGAATACAAAATACTCACGTGATAATCATTAGACCTCAAATAATATTTTAAACAATGATAAAGGCAGACTACGCCATAATATTCGAATTCAATGCAAAAAGCCAATATTGCTTTTTTTGTTTGTTTGTTATTCACACAAACGCGTGCTGAAATTAATTACCAGAGGTTAACTGCTACTGCTAGCACGACTTATCCGAATTCTTGGATCACGTCAAATAACACGTAAGCATTCCACATCCGTTCCCTCAAATCAATATTCTTACCCGGTCACGGGTTTGGTCACCTATAGAAACTTCCAATTAAGAGGCTTGTAGGCATTAGTGCTTGCTCTTCCTCGTGATCAGAGCATTGCACAAATTCCTAAGCAAACTTCCCACTTCTGTATATGAATTAAATCGACTGTTTTTTTCCACTGTTGCCATATAAAGTACTCATGGTTTTTCACGTTTCAATAAATTACATTACATTGCGGGAAATTGTCTTACAGTAAAACAAATTATTACGGTAATGTTTTCGAAACATGAAAAAGCACTCAGTTTTCCTTTTGAAATCTAGTATTCTAGATGAAAACGCGGTACTCAAAAAGTGGGCTTCTCAATTTCCACGCAAAAAGTCCCATGATGGTACCCATGACAACAGTAACTTGACTTGCCAGACATCATTTTTCACACTCTTGTATTACATAGGAGCCATTCCGTATCGATTTGTCTACGAAGATGAATTGGATGGGACAGGAGGCTGGAGGCTAAAATCTTTTCTACCACAAAAGGTAATATGAATTCCAATATCCATCTAAATTTATGTTAAACTTGGACGAATCATTTGTTTAGATTTTCTGCCTGGTTTGCGTATGGCCATCATACTTCTTCGTCCATGCAACGGATTTGGCGAGGGTAATGTACGAATTCTACTCCAACCAAAATGCCAACTATCGCGACTATTTCCTCGTAATAAATTACTTCATGTCACTCGGACGAGACGTATTGTTTTTATGGACAATCCTGGCACGTTCCGGGGAAATTGAGGAACTGCTCAACAAAGTTACTCGGAGTGGCCTATTTTCTGACACATATTTGAGCCCAGGGGGTGATGACCTACGAATGAAAGTAAAGAAAATACGAAGAAAGGGTTTAGCACTGGCCTTCTTTGTCTATTTGCTAACGACTGTTGTAACAATTGGGAATTTCCTCTTCCTTCATGAGCATGGGTCAGCACTATCGTCGCCGAAGGATGTCTTTTACAAGTCAATTTCGGACTCAAGAAGAAGATATTTCATATCAAATACAACTCCAAAAACCTTTTCTACCATAGACATCTTGTCAGGTATTCTTGAAACATACCTTCGACTTGTTAATCACGTCATGTCCATTTTCCCTGACACACTCAACATTGGACCCCTTCCAATGACATTGTGGATCGCGGCCTGCACATTTGAAGAAATAGTTTTCGAAGTGGAAGCCACATCATCGGATGGGTCCTTTTTGTTGAAAACGATTCTGAAAAAGTATGAGGCCTTGAAGGAACTATCGGACGGATTAAATTCACTCTGGGCTGTATTCGCTCTGACCCTATTCATGGATAATGCTGTTCGAATTATATTCAGGCTGAAATTTTATTCTAAGCAAATGAATGCACTGAATATGTGTAATATGCTGATGTGTGTCATCTTCTTCTGGTTAGCGATGTACTTTCACGCTGAAGTCTTTAGAAAAGTGAGTATCCGCTTAACTTTGTATTTTATGGTGTTTTTTTTTTGTTTAAAAAATTACTACTGAAAATTGCAGATCGCCTGCTTTCGAGCTTGGCTCATATCAAAAAGAGCTCATCAAAACGTCAAAGACGACTCCAATGAAAGAGATCAGTTCAAAATGATTTTGAAGGAATTAAAAAGTGAACCCATTGGTTTGGGATTGAATGGCTGCTTCTCTATGAACTATGGTTTCGCTGCTCAGGTGAGCATTAGATAATGCATAATTAATTTTCCTGAATAAATGAACCACAGACAGGCAACTGTTGGAAGCGACTGATTTTGGTACTTGTGATTACCCTGTTCATTGTGAGCTTTGATTAAATGGTTTACATTAGCAGTAATTATTGACTCATATGAAAACGTATGCAGTCATGATAAAACGCAGAAATAAAAATGTTAAGCATGATTACGCATGGTTACCAGGAATAACTCAAAATCGGATACACTAACAAATAATTGTAATTGTAAATATTTTGAATTAATTAAAACATCTTTTACAATCGCCAATTAAAGCCATTTTTATTCAAGTTGTTTTGATATTCAAATGAAGTATGCATGACGGCTTATGCGACTTGAGCTACATCGAATTCAATGAGACAATAAAACATTATGCTAATCGTAAATACTACATTCTCCCTTTCATCGCCCATTCTAGTTAAACTTTTTAGCGTAGCGTAGACGTAGCTTGTTTGAATTTTGTATACTCCTCCTCCTTCTTTCCCTTTTCCTTCGGACTTATGCTGGATTTATACTCTCACTTAACGCGTCCGTAACGCGAGTTACAACAATGCATCAACAATCAGGTTGCATTGTTG
>JAHZMX010005043.1:0-17808 GCA_027743895.1 Seira musarum
TTGTATATCAATATCGACAACTTTGCTAACAACCACATCATTTTTCCATGAATGATTGTATGCGTGAGAAGGGAAACGACTAATATCTCGTAAGAATTATAATATGCAGATCTCTAATGCTTACATATGATGTTTTAGAATTTTTATTTCGCCGTCCCATTATAATGATGCATATTTCACCTTCATCAAGTATGCCATTTTTATGCAAATTTTGTTAGTGAAATAAAAAGAGGGAAAAATATTTTGAATGCCAACTCAATATGCTACCTCACTTGTTGACTCTGCTTGTTTGAAATGTTAGCGAATAATTAACGTAAAATGACATAGCAAACCAAGGGCCCTGTTGTATTCATAAAAGTTCCTAAATGTGTCTCATTATTATTGCAAACTTAGAAAGGCCGCAGAAGTTAGTTTGTTCAAATGTCTTTCTTACCGGAGAAATGTATATAGCCCCTACATAATTTAAAAGAAAATATGGGAAAACAAATTAACCATTATTGTACACCATGTAATAATGAGCCATTTATTAGGATGATTGTTTAAAGACGTTCATCAAGAGTTACTCACGTAGCACTTGGATCATATTCTGCCCAAATCCTAATAAACTCATCTAAATGATGGGCTCCAAGAATGGACGAATCTCTGGTCAAGTAGTCAAAGTTATCCATGATGACGGCAACGAACAGATTTAACATCTGTAAAGTTTTAGCGAACAATCCCAAATTAAAACGATGTTTGTCATTTTCATTGAAACGACGATATTGACAAACAATGCGCACTAATTTTCTTACCAAAAAGGAACAGAAGAAAATGAATGACACAAAGTAGGCGTAGGCTAGATTGGAACCACAAGAATCTTCGTCTTTTTTCGATGCAGGATCGCAGGGTCGGTCTTTGATACAGGAAAGCATAATTGAAGGCCACGACTCTCCCGTTGCACAACTATACATTACCATTACATACGACACACAAATTATTGCATTGAATATGAAGCACGGGAATTTCCCCAAATTACCTAATTCAAACGCCTAGTACATGTATATCTCTCAAGCAAGAAGGCAAAAAATGTTACACATCTTTTATGTGACATATGTAACAATGGATAATAAAAGCGTCTCATTATTAGGAATACAAAAGCCATGCTAAAGCAGCATGCAAAAAAACTTGTGGGTTCTCATGATGAAAGAAGTAAGATAAGAAGAAGAAGAAGAAAAACAGAACATATCGTAATAATAATTAATAATAAGAAACTTTCTTTTTGGTCGTTGCGTTCTTAGACTCAAATTATTGAAGGAAAATGAACTTTTTTCCGCTGGATTAGCATTTTTGAAATGAAAACCAAACTGTAACTAAACTTTTCAAGATAAAGATAATGATTGTTTGTCAATCGGAGCATATAATATGAGTGAGATCATAGACAAAATTTTAAAAAGAAAATCCATTGGAAGTTTTAGTCTTTTTCTAGCTCATGTCTCTTGAAAAAAATGATATGTTCCAATGAAAAAAGAAAATCAAGTAAAATGAACAAGTAGTATTATAGGGTATGAGAACAATATCTGTTTTCATGTTATATCATGATGGTATGTAATTTGTAAAATAAACTGTTTCATAAAATCAGATACGGAAAGAAGAACCGATAGGGATGTCATAAATATATCCAGGCAATATATATATAAATATATCAACCATCATATAATATCACTAGATTATGATGTCATGTAATATTATTATTGATTTTTTAAAGAAAAATATATTATTGTTACTTAAATTTTTTTGTGGTAGTAAAATGGCAGAGTGTCAATTCACTCAGGACAAGAATGATTAAGAATATATAGGTTTATAAATGTATTGGATAATGGTATTATATATGCTGTAAAAAAATCTTTTTTTTCCAATTTTTTTGCTTCCAGTTTTTATTACTGACCGGAAAAGTAGCATGAGGCCTTGCTGGAAATTGCGAAAGTTGTTATGCCGAGTGATTGAAGTTTCAGGGTCCAAGGCTATGTTACCGAAAACCTACGAAAAAGGATAGTGGACAAAATAGTAATGTGCTATTATATATACAGAGCTCTCTACTTTTCAAATTAGTAACTTGAGCGAATATTAGTAGAGTTTGTGTGATCCGGCCAAGGGATTTCATTTTGGAAGATTTTTTCCGTGACTGCGCTGCACCAACAACAACAACATTAACAACCGTGACGTGTATGTGTGGGTCAACTCTCTCCTTGAATATTTTAGAATTTGTCTCAGACTCATATACAGATATAAGTACTCTGTATAGAAATCAAGTACCAACCAACTAGCCCAAGAGAATTTATAGCTACTTGAAATATTATGTATAAATCAATCATATTATTTTGCTAAAAGATGTACAAAGACTATAATATAGCTAATGCGTCTAGTCAAGAAGCCTCGTCTACATGGAACTCCCATTTGTGGTGATGGACGACCCTTCAGTGTATAAACTCTGTTAATTTTTTTTTGGTTAAGTCAATTGCAACTTTGACTCTTGTTGGAGATGGAAAGAAACTTTTGGATATGAAAGAAGAAAGATGTGACAAGAATGAAATAATAAAATGATTAAATGTTATATACAGTATTTACACACTACTGACTCGACGACTAATTAGAAACGACAGGTAAAATATTTAAAGAAATGTACTAAAAGTTCTACTGTACTGTACTCAACTAATGTGTACAATTATTACGAGCTGCAGCGACACTGTCAGCGCCAACATTGAAAGTATTTATGAAGAAGAACAAGAGATTATATATCATCTAATTTTTGTTACATTTACGTGCTAAAAGTACTGCCACTTTTTAAGAACTCAATCTTGTACTCCAACGAGCGAAACTACGTCTACAAAATTACAGTTTTCACTAGAGAGAATATAGACAGTACTTTGAGAGAAGACGAACAAATTTACAGCAACGTTTAATAGATTTAAATATGGACAGTTTGATTTGTTTGTTTATTCACCGAAACAATAGAAGAAGGGCTGCAAAGAACGACTGAAAATTGTTATGACGGTTGATCGAGAGGTCCGGGTCAAACCTCAAGTTCCCGAAAACCTACACTTTACAAATAACAATTCATGTATGTAAAATCATTCTACACAAAAACATTCCACGATTTTTTTTTACCTTACCGCGCTTACACAAATTAATTTTGCATTTCATCGATAATTTTCAATATTTTCGTTTTTTCATTCATTTTGTGTCTTTTAAAGAGGCTCTAAGAAATTTAAATTCTAGTCACGACATTCATATTTCTATTTTTAAATCTATATGTAAAAGATTTTTTTATTGGCTGATACTGTAATCATTACTATTTTTTTATTATTCATTCATATAGTGATTCATGTTGATGACTCCACCGGATTATTAATGTACGCATATTTTATAACCGAGAAAAGAATATAAAGAAATGATGACTCACCTGCATTCCGATGATGGCATATATGAAGAAAAGCATGGCGATCAGTAAACATACGTATGGCAAAGCCTTGAAGGACTGGACGAACGTCCACAAAAGGATCCTAATCGTATACCCTTGGCGAAGTAATTTAATTAATCTTGCGGCTCGAAATAACCTCAAGAATGCCAAATTTATAAAGTTTTGCTACAAGTTTATACAAAAAAAACATTACAAAAATTAGTTTTTTCACAATTTGACTGATGAAAATTACTCTAATCAAGACTGGACTCAATCCTCACCGCAAATTCCATAGCAAGTGCATCTATAATACTTCCTATGACAGTGATAAAATCAAAAACATTCCATGGGTCCTTGAAAAAGTTCTGTAAAACGGTAAGAATTCCATTAATTCATTGAATTCTAGATATTGGTGAAAATAGAGAAAGTAATAGAAAGTTTTGAATGGATAGAACAAAAGTAGGCAAGACAAACTGAAGGAAGCAAAGAATAATAAAATAAGAAACAAGTAATGTATTATGCACTAGCTACAAAAACTGATCAATGCACTACAGAATTACAATGATTGATCAAAGTTGTTCTCAGAACCTCTCGCTGACTCCGAAAATATTTGAAAAATAAAAATTGCAGGTTTTTTATTTAATGTACTGTACAGCAAAAACGCAAATTTTTTTTTCAAGGGACATTGACTGAATTACGGTAAATTACGTGAAATGAAAACTCCACATAACGCTTTGTCTACTTATGTAGAGCCGTCACTTTGAAAGAAAATAATTGAATGAAAATCTACAAACGACAAACAACACGACATCACGGGCCACATAAACTAAAATGCATGACGATGAAAAAGGAAGTAAAAGTCAGCTTGAAAACTGCACGCCGTATAAAAAATGCATTGGAGGTTGACTTTACGTCCTAGTCAGTCATAAATTGGTCATGTATTATTATGAAGCAAATTATTTTTATTTCTCCTTTTCTTAATTTCTTGTTCAATTTGTGACGACACTATTTGTGTAGCGAATGTTGAAGGATAATATTAGGCGACGGACTTGTATAGAAAGATAGAGATAGATAGATATAGAGAAAAGAGATTCGTTTTTTGAGCATAACTTTTGTCTTGCAGCATTCTTATGAAACCTTTTGTAAGAAATGAATGAAACTTAAGAAGAGAGAAAGAATGAAATGAAATGACAAACTGTGAAATATAGTTGTGAGAAGAGACACAAAGTCATAATAAGAGGATATTTCATTATGTTACCTTAATTCCATAAGCTAAGATTTTGAGTACACACTCGATAGAGAAGAGCATTGTTAGCGCTAAATTGACGTATGTCAGAATGTCATCGTACTGCTCAGGAGAGCGGTGATACTATAGACACAACAAAATACGCAATCGGAAGGATAATAATAACTAGGATCACCAAACATGGACTTAATTTCTCAAAAATTAAATATCTTTTAAAAAACGGCCTATGTAAATATATCACAATTTATGCACTGCTTTTGCCCTATTATTGCTAGAATTATATTTTATTAAACAATGGTAGAAAAATATTTGTTTAATTTATACAGACGGAGTCTGTAATTAGTTCGAGATGGCAAAATGGTCTAATTCCCTCTTTTTTGTATAGATGACAAACTTTAAAATGATACTTTCTCATGTACCTATGTATTATGTTTGAAACCCCGTAGCTAAATCGTAATAGTTTTATTATCGGCACTGAACAAATTTTAAAAGTGCACAAAAATTAGTTGGGTTAGTAAAATGATAGTGTTCAAATGTAAACCCGAAGTATAAAGTATGAAAACTTGTGTTTGTGCAAGAAAAGACAAAGATTTTGTGCGATTGTAGAATTGCAAAGAGATGAATACCAAAAAACTGGTTTTAGGGAAAAGAAAATATTTTTTTTGCCAAAATTGTATTAATAATGAACAGTAAGAGTTTGTTAGTAGACCATGCATGATATAGTTGTACGGTTTATGGTGATGCTTCCATTTAATAGCACTAGAAATATTTTCATGCATCTTGAGTGGGTTTGAATCGTAGGACACATATTAAAGTAGTATTCTGACATTCAATTTATATTTCGGTTTCATTCATTAGATTAAATAGGCAAGACATTAGCATATATTTTCTCACAGAAGCTATCAATGCAAACCGTCGAAGCGATAAAGCATCACGAAAGCACACGTCAAAAATAATGCTTCGAGGGTGTGTTGAGAAAAGTGCAAAAAAAAACGAGCATGCATCACTTTTTTGTCGTTTTGACAGACTTTCAAAAATCTGGAATTACTTATCTGGTGATTCACTCAATTTATAGCAACACATTTTTGTTTCACTATTGTTTTAGTCACTGCAAAAGTGAAAGTGAAGTGGCTGGTGGGTAAAAATGCAAAAATGATTGTCTGTAACGCATATGTTTGGCACTCTGGCGTATCTCAACCAAGGCCCAGTTCCATCCATCCACTCAGTCCAGCCAGACACACGTCATTATTACCATTTTTTCGGAGATTGCTGATCATAAAAGTATGGTATTTATAGTGAGGCTCAAAACCATTAAAAATTGCAAACCTCGTCGATACTCTTTTACACATAAAATCGTCACACACAAAGCATAAATGACTTTTTCAATGATAGTGGGCAATGGGATAGACACATAAAGCAACGAAGTAAATACACTGATGTAATAGCAAACAACTTTAAAGCCATATAGACATCAAGGCTTTCTAGTATAGTACATGGAATATAGAATTACAACATTGACATACACATTTAACACTCGCCGAGACGATAATAGGACATTATGGAAGCTTTCAATTCATATTCTAAGCTAATTATTCACAAAAACTACTATAACAAATTACTATTACAGAATTCGTTTTGGTGATATATTGGTATAGGTATAGATTTGCTAGATGCTCAGCGTTGAGAAAATATAATAGGATCATATATAATATTATCATTTTTTAAACTATTAAGAAAACTTAATTTTTTGAGCTTCCAGCAAACTAATACCTAATTGCAAAAAGGATTTGCATATTTGAGTTCTAAAAATAAAAGGGTATCAGATTAGGATTGGATGTGTTCATAAAAGGAGTCTTTTGAAAATATTTTATCCCATCAAAAGGGAGAGAAAAAGGAGGTAATACTTATATCATCACATCACCAAAGGAAAAATATATTGACTTTTTCATATAATTTATCAGCTAAATGCAATTTTCTAGGTATACTAAACTTATGAAGTGAAATCAATTCTTAAAACTATGCTAAACAGATTCTAAGAGTACTTAATCTAGAGAATAAAAAGGTTCAAAAAATCATAATTAATGTAATCATAATAGGTAAACTGCAAACCTCTCATGATTGAAATTATTTTTGTTTCTTTTTTTAAAATCCAGCAATACAGATTTTCCTTTGATTTGAATGTACGTTTACACCATTAAGTAGGAATAGTAGGAAATTAACGCTTTTTTCATAGCAAAATGCTGAAGCTTTCAAAACATATCTTTTTATAAGATGCGATTCCACGTTTCTACAAAATTACAGATTGTGGGGACCAACTCGTAGAAATGAAAGCAACAGTACATACTTACCCAAAAGTAACATTTACACACTGAATATACAATGCAATATTACAACAGTGAATGTAAGGCATGTACAAAGAGGCACATCAAACCAATTGCACGGAGTCAGGAGAGCATCTCAGACGGTCGGCTGTCGTACTATTAGAAAAACTGATAGCCGTCTAACAGTTTTAACTGAGCACTATTAGTGTGCCACTTGGAAATTAATATTATTTTTTTCGCAAGAAATTTGAAAATAGAAAGCTCAGTGACCACTCTGAGATTGAAATAGAGTACGACAAGTTGGGCACTTCAAAAGAGATTGAGTTGAAGAGAGAGGAGATAGAGAAAGAGACATGGCATTGGTTTTTTATAGATATTATAGAAGCTGTCAAAATATAGAGTAGGTTTTTTACACACGATTAAATATTATTGGCTGTTTACACTTGAGGAAGAGAGAGAGAGAAAGAAAAAAGAAAAAATCACAAAAACTAGATAAGTTTGTACGCTACACAATGAAATCACAAAGTATGAAACGTTCTAATTGTACTTATAGGAAGAAGGACGTAAATTGATAAAGACAAAGTGAAAGAAAAAGAATTACAGAAGAAGCAGTCCTCTTGTTTTAGTACCTTAAATCCAAAAGCGACGATTTTCATTAGACACTCGACGAAGAACAGGGCAGTGAAAGCAGAATTCATGTAATGAAGAATGTACTGGTAGGTTTCACTCTGTCGATGGTACTGTTAATTGACATTTACATAACATACAACATTCTCACGAGTACATGGCAAAAGTAGAGTATTCACACGAAAAAGATACTTAAACGTAAGAAAAAAAAAGATTCAATAAATATAGCATAGAAGAATCTATATATATTTTGAGCAACCATAATTTTTTCTTATGATTGAGCTCATTTTTTTTGTATTTAGAAGAATAGGAGTTCACCTTGATGTGCAGTCATTCATTTACAGAAATTCACAACAAATAATTCACGTTTAAAACATATTGAGAGTAAACATCACAGAAATTTACCACAAATAGCGGATCTATATATATACAGTAAAATAATACTTTATATAGATACTTCTCAGAGAGGGGGAGAAACAGTGGGAACAGACAGAAGTTATAGAAATATGTCTCCGAAAAGGGGATAGATGACTCAGCTCTGGAGAAAATTTAAATGCTTTGTTGTTCCCATTCCCACTATCGAAACATGTTTAAAGTATTAAAACATTATGCGCCATGTCGAACGCATTGAACATTGACTAGGTAGTTTTGACTTGAAATACATAATAAGTAGTTAGCTACTCATTAAGAAAGTTTACTCTAGCAAAACTTATCATCAATGTAATGATCAGTGAAAGCTCACAAAACTACAAAATTTTAAGCTATTCAAGTCTTAGCCGCATCTTGCATGCAATTAGATGCGATTTATCATTCAAAATTTAAAACTTCAAACAAATATAATATCCATATCATTAACAAATTTTAAATACAAAACCATATTAATGCAATCAAGGATCTTTATCGCAGTGAAAAAAATACACAAATTAGACTTGATCATCTCATGTAACAGAATATAGTTGGGGCCTTGCTTGCTGCACAAAGTCGATAATGTACAGTAGATAAGAGTTAAACAAAAATCGGTGCAAAATATTTCATTTGATAAGGTAGCTGTCATGCACGCGGAGGCAGTCTTTGAAGCCTTTATTTTAGCTATTTTGTAAGAATAATTTATACAAATGCAAAAATGCTTCATGCTCAATTCTTCTTTTCCAAAACATTTTAAATATATTTCATTCAAAGAATTTGCGTGTAATTGCATAATTCCAACTAAAACTTTCAAGCACATGCAATGTGTGTTCTACTTCTCGACATGCACTCTTTCGTTAGTGACAATATTAGTATTAAGTTTAAAAAATGGAAAAAACTTACAAAGCTAAAATTTATCTCTAAATTTAATCAAAGGTCATACCATATTGAATTTTAATGTATTCTCTATAAAACGCCACTATCATATATATTCAAAAAATTGTTTTCATGATAGACACTTTCATACTAAACGATGTTCAAAAATGGTTGTTCTTACTATTCAAATATGTATGCTCGAAGACAAACTTGTGGTGGGTGACATATATATTTTTAATTGAGCAAAGTGGTCTAAACCACGCAAAGTTGGATTTAGTTGGTTTATGAAATTGAAATGGGAGATGGGCATGAAATTGTATTAATAAAAAAATTGTTCCTACATTCACTGTTGCTTCAATTAAACTTTTCATGGTAGTAAAACTAGATATATGTGTTAAATATGTAAAGAAAAATATATTCTTTTTACCTTCATCATGAGTAACAGCGTATTCAGGACAATAAGCATCATGATGAAATACTCAAAGGGTGTGGATGCAACCATTCTCCAAATTTTGTACTTCATGGAGTCCCTGTCGGAGTAAATCAATTAATAAAGTTATACAATGTACTAATTGATTGTATTAATACGTGTGGTTGCTGAAAAGAATTTTGTGAGGTCTGCATCAATAAAATCAACAATAATGCATGTCAACGCTAAAAAAACAAACTTACCTGTCTTTCGGCATGTATCTTTCAAGGGGTCGTGCTGAAATCGCAAAATCTATACAAGATTTCTGAAATGAAAATACGATAAAGGTCATTAGTAAATGCAAATGTCTATGGACAAATAATGTCAGGAATTGCGTGGAATTACTTGATTTTTATCAATATCACCATCTTGGAGCTCAGCTTCTCCTTGCTCCTGAAATGTAATGATAATTAAGGCAACGAAAATGTTTACGAAGAAAAACGGGAAGACAACGAAATAGACGACATAAAAGAGTGACATTTCAATTCTATAGTGAGGTTGTGGACCCATATTTTCCCAAGTAGCTGCCATCGAATTTTGCAGTATTCTAAAAAGATAAATTATAAAAATACATAGATTTAGTTTCTTGCTTAAATAATGTTTGTCGAGTGTGAGGGATGACTATACCCTGGCCAGCCTTCTCCAGTCTGTACAGCAAAAAGCGTCAGCATTGCCACGATAACATCGTCGTAGTTGAAATCCTGCACCTTCCATTCCCGGGGTTGCAGTGTTGGTGGTCCATTCCCCTCAATCACAAAAAACTCCCCCTTACAATTAGCCTTTGTATCGCGGCTCTCGTCCGTACAATATTGAAAACGACCATTGAACAGTTGAACAGCGATAACAGCGAAAATAAACTGTAAAGTACAATATGCGTAATATGAAAAATTTGAGAATTTGGGCGTGATTTAAAAAATAATTAGTAATTATAGTGTAGCTAAGTTTAAAAAGAACTTACATGAAACAGTATGTATACGATAAGAATGTTGAATACATTCTTGAGCGAATTGACAACGCAGTCGAACACAGCCTTGAGCTTTGGAACACGTTTGATGGTTTTCAAGGGACGCAGGACACGAAGAACTCTGAGTGATTTGATGGTATTCAACTTGGAACTGAGATCACTGACAGCCTGAGTGCCGCCTTCATCACCGCCACCACCCCTGCACGCGTCACCCACAACAAAGATCATGATTAGAAGTGATCTTCAACGTCCCAAATTTTGTGTTTGCAACTCAAAAATACAAAAAATAATATCCTGACTGNAACGCAGTCGAACACAGCCTTGAGCTTTGGAACACGTTTGATGGTTTTCAAGGGACGCAGGACACGAAGAACTCTGAGTGATTTGATGGTATTCAACTTGGAACTGAGATCACTGACAGCCTGAGTGCCGCCTTCATCACCGCCACCACCCCTGCACGCGTCACCCACAACAAAGATCATGATTAGAAGTGATCTTCAACGTCCCAAATTTTGTGTTTGCAACTCAAAAATACAAAAAATAATATCCTGACTGTGCTTAAATTTCCTGACTCTTCAAGGTATTTTGTGTGAAACAGTAGAAGTGGATATATAGAGGGTGCGAAGACGAGCTACATGAAAAAACGATATCCTGGAAAAGGGAGAGAAAGTGAGGTACCTTTCACACACAGTGAAAGCATTATATAGAGAAAGATATACAGATATCAAAATCAACTTTCTGCCAGCCGTCTACACTCACGCAACTCTCCAAACGACAACACTACTACTTCATTAATACAGAATTAGATACAACGGTTTCAAACTAAAGAGGTTTTGAAAGTCTTTTCTTTAGCACAACAAAGCATTTACAGGCAACCCAATAATTTCCAACAAAAGCCAAAAAGAAAGAACACACACATAGAGAGATATAGAGACAGATAGATAGAGCATCGCATTGTAGTACATTAAGGAGAAACGAGCGCACACACAATCTCCAGTTTTTTTAAAGGTACACACGATTAATACAGTGCTCGCTAATAGAATTACTTGATAAGTATATTTTCCAAATTTTTCAGTCTAGAAATGCAGTGGTCATTTAATACACAAAATAGTGAACAAAAGGTTTGGAAACAAGAAATTGTAAAAAATAAAGTGTGAATGTCCATGTTGGAGCAGTTTTAGTCTTGCATGTTTTCTTTTTTTAAAAAGGAATTCACTAACTATGTTTTTTATCATAAACCATGGAACTCACGATGTAAAAAAGAATGCGATGAGGGCGCAAATGACGACTATAGCATCGAGAATATTCCACAGGTCACGACAGTATGAGCCAGGATGAAAAAGGAATCCCAAATCAACTATCTAAAATCAACCCAACATTTTACACAAGCTTTAGTAAAATAATTAGGTTTATCCATACTATTAGCAAACCATTACCACTCAGTACAATACTGTTACACTAACAAAATTTTAGATTTAAACCTCACGTTTTATAGTAGTTGGGGTAAATGAAGTGAGATATTACCAACAACCGCAACAAAGCATGAGTTAAATGAGAATCGACTAACGTTATTTCTCAGGAGACAGGAAATCAAGGAAATCGGGAAAATTGCGACTTTATTTGTTGCAATGTAGTATCTGTCTAACATACGAAATTTATAGTGGTGCTTATTAATCCTGTATTACGTATATTACGTTCTACTTCCATATGCAAATATAGCAACCACCGGATATAGGCTTATGAGATAATATTATTGCACTCGGAAATTAGCAAGTCATGTATCATAAGTTAGACTAAATAACCAACCCCATTTGTCAATAAATTATCTGTCATTAACTTCTTTGCATAATTCAAATAAATGATGTCTCAAAACAAACTAATTTATTACGTAACGGATTGTACGTCTCTACTTGATTGTTTTAAATACTTACTAGTTCACAAATCTCATTCATTTTGTTTAACTAACTCCAACGTAATATATAAGTAATTGTATTTACTTTTATTTACAAACTTTTGCGAGAAACCTGGATTCTAAATTAAATCGCAACTAATGACAACTCTGACCGTATCTTAATCTTGCAAGGGTCTGACGTTTTATCTTCTATTGTAAACTATATTATATGACTGCGTCTTGTATTTTTTTGCATAAAGATATAACTCCGACAAGATTTATTCTCCCAAAGAAGTTTTGCTTTTTAACAAAAAATAAAGATAGTTAATAAATAAAACCCATTTTGGGACAATAACCACATTATAAGAAATGACATACCTTTACAGAAAAGTCAATTAACTTTAATATAAAAAATTAAATCCAAACGTAAATTTTTGCGTTTAAAATTATTTGAAACTTATTTTTTAAAACTCTGGATTTAATCTAGCACCTATAGGCTTCCATATACTAGTGTAATTGTCAAGCGCCAAATCATACATTTTTACATGGACAAGATTTGGAAACTATCTTAGTTGCTTGAACAGGAATGTTTTGAATAAGCCAATCACAAAACCGCGCTTGGTTGTAAGAATCCGAGGTTGTATTGCTTCAACGACACAATCACAAGTTATGACTGGATTGGACAAAACGTGGCACAAATCGCGCTTGAGCCAGAAGGCAATGTATTTGTCTGACAATCGGGAAAGTATTAAGCTTTTATATGGATAAAAACAACTTGAAACGCGCGAGTCATTGCAATTGTCATACTTCCTCTGCACATTGTTTGTTCGCGACATGAAAGATAACCTCAACATCAACGCGACGATTACTACCGTATACAGTTATTAATAATAACTTATTATAGCCCAAACATTGCACCTATAATTCAACAAACATTGCTATTAAGATACCTCAACTAACATTTACGCTTTATTATATTTTCATCAATTAAATCCAGCTGATTTTAACTTTTTGGTACTAAACAAGATTACAGGTAAGACCACAAATAATTCAATATATTATTACTGCATGCTGACAAGGTAGTATCGCGGTTGACGGTTATAAAAACCAGCAATTTGTCCGTTTTTCTTGATTCCATCGGATTCCACCGACAATCTTTTAAGACAGAGTCTACGCTTGACTCAAAATATCAAAAACTGTTATAATGACAAAATTACCGCCAATCAGCTCTGAAGATGGAATATATGCGTTCTATATTTTTGAGGATATAAAGCCTTACTCCGTTGCCGTGATTTGCAATAAAATTGGCAACCGGGGAAAGCGATTTGTGAATTTGTAGAAATTGATGCCGCCAAAAAAGCTGTCAATTTAAGCGGTAATTCATTGCTTGGAAGTAACGTTGAAATCAAGTATGTTAACGAGGATATATTTTTGCAACTAAGTTTGGACGATGAAGAAGAAGAAGAAACCACAAAACGGCAATGTAAGGAATAAGCGTGTGTCAAATTAAAGTGCCTTGCCTGAATCTACCAATGCGTTTTCCAATGCGAACCAACCAATCTCAAAAGCAAGTAAAGCTACAAAATACAAAGTGTTAATCTTTGTAAACTTAGTTTATTAGGTAAAGTGTTCTAAGTCCGCTTTGCCTAATTATAAAGTTCCGTTGAAAGTTTGTTATAAAATAATAGGCGCCACCGATAGTTTTATTTATTGCTTTATTAGTTTATTTGAGAAAAGTCGAGCCAATTAATCGTATCGTACTACAATTACAACTCTGTAGAGTTGTAGGTTTTTGTAAATGGTTTTTGATTAAGGTGAAATTTGTGATTAACCAATATTATTTAAAAACTGTAGTTTGTAAGTTCTTTATAGATGTATTTTTACCAAAAAATTAGAATTAAATTGCAATCAATAAGGAATAAAAATTTTTAATACAATATTTGCATTCAACTGAATTTGAAAACTAATCTATTGTATCAATTTAATTGTAATAATATAATAAGATTTTAATTGCCGGTCTTGCGGTTTAAATTTTCAAGCTTATCGTAAAACGTTATTTAAACATGAACTTACTATAGGACTGAGCATTAGCTTTACTATTGGTCTTACTATAGGACTGAGCATTCAGTCCTTCTATAGGTCTTACTGTACGACTGAGCATTCAGCTTTACTATTGTTCTTACTATAGGACTGAGCAGCTGGTTGCACTATAGGACTGAGCAGCTGGTCTTACTATAGGACTGAGCAGCGGACTTACTATAGGACTGAGCAGCTGGTCTTACTATAGGACTGCGCAGCTGGTCGTACTATAGGACTGATCAGCGGACTTCCTATAGGACTGAGCAGCTGGTCTTACTATAGGACTGAGCATTCAGCTTTACTATTGGTCTTACTATAGGACTGTGCAGCTGGTCTTACTATAGGACTGAGCAATCAGCTTTACTTTTGGTCTTAGTATAGGACTGAGTATTCAGTCTTACTGTTAGCTATTATATGACTGAGCAAATGTAAATCATTACATAAACCAATAAAATGTTGTTTCTTGCAAATTAAATATGGAATAAGTCAGTACTAAATTAAAATAGACGGACGCTTGTTTTATGAGTTTGCAAACGCATTTTAGTACTAATTGGTTAGCTAATTTAACAATTTTTGTGGTCAGGTATTGATAGCCATACCTCACTGTCGGAACCTTTCTAAAATTTCCATTTTGGCCTCTTAGTTGTATGCAGTTTTCAGAATTTGAAACAGCAGGAAATCCTCTATCTTCTGCAACAGCGTACTTCTCTAGAGGAAAACAACCTCGTGCAGGAGATTTAAGAAGCGAGATCCGCTTTAATGTAGCATTCCATCGTTTTAATGTGCATTTTAATAGGTGGCTTACATAGGTCAAAGAAAAACCTAACCTCGCATGGGAAACGATTTTTCCTACATTCAATCTCTTTTAACGTTGTTTAACAGTTTTTTAAATCCCAACGTTTCACTGGTTCTGAGCTCAACCAGTGGTTCTCGACTACTGACGTCTTTTATTTTCCTGTTTTGACATAAATCAATGCGTATCTTTTAAGGTAGTAGAATAAGATATTACATGTCATTCTTTGACTTATTAAATTAGAAGAAAAAGTCACAGCCAGCAAACTTCTGAGACCCTATGTTGGCCAGGCTTTTGTGCGACACACATGCTATTTCTTACCTTAACTTATTGCATGATTGTTTATTTGCTTTGGCAGCGATAAATGTAGACGTCGCAGCAGCTCATCTATTTTCAAAACAAAAAGGTTTATATTTGGAAAGCATAAATTAAGGAAGCTTGTAGTAGTGGTTGGTGAGTGATGTAGTATAGACTAAAACCTGTAAAACGTCACCAAAAACTAATAAATTTTTCCCACATTCTTAATATTTTAAACAGTATTATCATAAATCTACTTACACGCTTAAATTTAAACATAATAAATGACTTGTTTGAAAACTGTAGTACCTGATATATATTTTTAATACAGTAAAATTAAAGAGATAATGGAGAATAAAACGTCAGAGCTTTGCTAGACTTAAATACGGAAAGTTACATAAGTCATTTGCTGTGATTTATTAACCACTCCGAGATCTACAACCTATATAATCAACCCAATATTTTTACAAATCTACTGCCTACAATCAACCCAATATATCGAAATACCGACAATTGTTGCGGGAATTTTTTTGAAGATTGACCTTTTCGGGAAAAAAAGCTGAAAAGCAGGAAATGCGATAGGAGAACAGACAAATGTAGGATGAAACCCAAAAATTTGTATTTATTTTCTAGTTTGAACGTTCACGCGATCATCCGATTTGTTCAGTAATGAAATATTTTGACACTTACATTAGCTCTACATGGGATGATGTATGATATGATGTCATGTTTCCTGTTATCTTTATTATCTCCCATCCCAATGTTGAGGGTTTTGGCATCAACAATTTGTTGAAACGCAAGAATCGTACAATATTTTGGAAAAGTATCAAGGCATTTAAAAGTATCAAGTAGAAATATTATTACTTTCTCCACAGCTAAAAGGTAGCTCCTTATGGTTCTCAATTAAGCGAGTTCAAAGAGGTGGCTCTATTGAAAATATTGCAGTGGCTTAATAAAACGAACGTTTTTAGACACTTTTGGTCTCCAGAAAAGCATTTATGATCTTTATAATGTCATCATAAAATGCGTTAAACCTTATATACATTCAAGTTTCAATGTCAAGAAATGAAACGACGAAAAAAATTTAAGGAGAAAACATTTGCGCAACTATCCTTTAATATTTTTTTACTTCTCCTACCATGTTTTCAAGCATGCGAATTTCTCTCAATAGGCCATTCTTCAAAAAAATTCTCCCAACTGTTAGTCGACCGAATATATCGGAGGTTTGATGATCAATTAAATGTGTCTGTCATCAAAAATTAATTTCAAATAGCAAAAAATGTTATTATAACAGAATCATTCAGTCATTAAAAATTACTCAAGGCATAATCATATCAAACAGCAATTTATCAATCTTTACTTTAGTATGCGTACGTACGAAGTGGTAATGGTATGCTAGGAGGGTTTAAATCAGTTTATATAATTTTTGTTGCTGGTAATTGTATTAACTAAAAGTAATCAAACAATTTAATTTACACAATTCTATTCATCAATCAGTCAACCTCAGTCATCTATTACAGTTTGATTAAACAACCAAACTATTATTGTTTTAGGTAGAATTCAACGAAGCATGATACAAAATCTACGAAATCGAGTAAAAATGCGTACAAGTTCCCGCTCTATTAGAAAATGAGTTTCTTCTCGTCTCTTTTTTTTTATTAAAACGCATATTAAAACTCACGTTTTGTGACTAGTATTTGTCAATCAATCAGTACTGATTATATCATCAATATACGGAGATGACAACACAACTTCAACTTACTACGAACTAAAATCGGGAGATAGTATAAACGTGTGCTTGGTCCAAATGCCCGGTTGTTTGTTGCATCTCTGCACTAAAAAATTATATGCGATTCACAACTTAGCTTCTATCATGATCAACGTCGGCCTACATAAATTACATCAATTTTGCTTCAGTCATTTACTCTCTACTACTGCGCAGTTATTTTATACACCTGGTCAAAGTTCCAGCCAATTTAATCTGATCTATCTTCATCTAATTTGCTCCACTAACAATTTTTTAAAAAAATAAAATTATGCACTTATCAGCATTTCTCTTTCTAATACTTCAAAAAGCGCAAGTCACTAGCTACCTGCGTTAAAGTATTAATTTGTATACATATTATCAGTATAACTAAGATGCTGCATTTTCGTCTTTATTTCAAGAAATTCAATCTGATATATTTTTTTCTGACTTTTTGATACAATAGTAATATAGCAAGATCTAGAAAAAGCGTATATTATCGCGTGGTCTCATGAATTTGAAAATGATGTGTGGCAATATTCTCGTCGTCTCATTCATTTGGTTGGGGAGAAATGAAAAAAGAAAAAAAAAGTTTCGCATTCTGAATGGAGTAATATTGGAAGAACTACTGCTCTCAATGACTACCTTTGACAGATCGAC
>JAHZMX010005044.1:0-11062 GCA_027743895.1 Seira musarum
CTGTATTCCACCACCTCCAAAATGTTGCCCACCAAAACCGCCGCCATGTTGTCCACCGTCACCACCTGAATGTTGTATTCCACCTCCGAGATGTTGTCCACCAAAACCGCCTCCATGTTGTCCACCGTCGCCACCTGAATGCTGCATTCCACCTCCAAAATGTTGTCCTCCAAAACCACCTCCGTGCTGCCCGCCTCCACCTCCTAAATGCTGTATTCCACCACCTCCAAAATGTTGCCCACCAAAACCGCCACCATGTTGTCCTACCTCGTGTGAAGATGTAAGTTCGATAAGCTGCTGTAACTTCGTGGTGAATAAGGCTTCAGTTTCAATGGATAATAATTGCTACGACGTGGCCAAGCGCCCCAGATATCCACCTCGTAGAAGAAAAAGAAGGAGAAGCGCTGGAAGAAAGCGTGTGGGGCCCAAACCTCGTTTGATTCCAAAACCGACTTACCAAATCCCAATAAGGAACAAAGAGCATTGTGTTGGCACCGATCAGGCATACAATGACATGTGCGTAGGCACCCGTCGGCCTCGGAAACGAAGGCAAGATCAATGCTGCGACTCGGGATACGGTGAAGTCATGCAAGACGAATGCTGTGAAACAGAACGGCATCGCAAGTGTTGAAATGTTGCAAAAAGAAAAAACCGATTTGCTGTCCACCACCTCCATGTCCGCCACCGTGCCCACCCCCTTGTCCACCTCCTACGTAGGCACCCGTCGGCCTCGGAAACGAAGGCAAGATCAATGCTGCGACTCGGGATACGGCGAAGTCATGCAAGACGAATGCTGTGAAACAGAACAGCACCGTAAGTGTTGTCCTCCTCCTTGCCCCCCTCCGTGTCCTAAACCTCCAAAATGTTGCCCACCTCCTCCTTGTCCTCCTCCATGTCCTAAACCTCCAAAATGCTGCCCACCTCCTCCGTGTCCTCCTCCATGTCCTCCACCGAAATGTTGCAAAAAGAAAAAACCGATTTGCTGTCCACCACCTCCATGTCCGCCACCGTGCCCACCACCTTGCCCTCCTCCTTGCCCACCACCATGTTGCAAGAAAGTAAAACCAATTTGCTGTCCACCGCCACCTTGTTGCATGAAGCCTCCTCCTTGCCCACCTCCCTTTGTGAGGCTCCCAATACCCTGCAGTCCCCCACCTTGTCCTCCCCCTTGCACTCCACCATCATCATGTGAGGAAGAATGTGATCCTTGCACCGATGTTTGCTGTGTACCACAGGACGCCGGCTACACAGTAATTGTGATCAACACCCCATGCCAATGTCCACCCCCACCACCTCCATGTCAATGTCCTTGTCACCAACCACATTGTTGTGAAGAAGTTGAAGAGGAATGCGAAGAAGAAGAAGAGAAGGAATGCGCTTGTCCCACAGCTCAGTGTTGTCGCATGCCAATCAAATCAAAATCAAAAAAGAAATCTAAAAAGAAGAAAAAAGACGAGAGTGAAGACGAAGAGGATGAATGTTCAGAAGATGAAGACGACAATGAATGTTGCGCAGTAGAGAAATGTTTAAATGAAAGGTGTCTACCTCCCCCAAAGCCACCTTGCCAATGCTCTCCACCTCAATATCCTGGACAGATGCCGACATGTCAAGTGAATTGTCCCATTCCAGGATACATTCCACCCTCGCCCTGTCCCCAACCTTGTATTAGTTCACCTTGCCCTCCTCCATGTTCTCCTTGTCCACCTCCGATGTGTTGTTACCCTCCACCTATGTGTATGCCACCTCCTATGATTATGCCACCGCCAATTGTGATGATGATGGGAATGCCTTCCTTCATGCCGATGCCTATACCTTTCATGATGTGCGGAAATGGGGCGGGTTGCGAAAGCGAGAGTAGCGAATGCAGCGAAGAGGAATCTGAAGCTGATGAATGCGACGAAACGAATAATAATCAAGCGGTACAAACCAATAAAGGAAGGGGACGTGGACGGGGTATACCTATGAAATCAATCGGTGTTGGAGCTGAATTAGGACTTAAAAGTGGATGGAAAGAATTTGATGATTGTGGGGATGACTATGATGTTGCCCCTTATCCCCGCTATCCACCTCGACCAGGATACATGACTGGAAAAAGAGAAATGCTTGTTGGGAAACCGTTGGTTATACCAAAGCCAGGCTATAGAATTCCTTTGGCCAATCGTCTTCATTGTCTCACTGAAAGTCCAAGTCCTAGCTTATCTCCTCGCCCATCACCACCACCACCACCTCAGTCCCTACCTTACAGACCTCGGCTGCAGACTGCTGCAGGAGTAATGGGAAGAGGTAGAACACTTCCTGACTACTGCTACGAACCAGGTCGAGAATACCAATATCAGGCTCCTCCACCCAGGCCTTTCCAAGGGCAAGCATCTGCTTTTCCTGGTCGAGAACAATATCAGGCTCCTCCACCCAGGCCTTTCCAAGGGCAAGCACCTGCTTTTCCTGGTCGAGGTCAGGGATATGGAATGTCAAGAGGAATTCCTTTAAGACCGATACCTGAGCATTGCTTTGATTCTCCACCGCCAAGAATGCCAATGGCGAGTAGAATTCCAAGACCCATGATGCCACCTCCAAGCCAAGAGCAGCAGTATCAAATGGCACCTCAAAGAGGACGGGATCGACCACTCCCTGATTACGGCTATGAGTCAGGAGGAGAACGAGGTCGTGGTCGTGGTGGTCCAACGGAAAATGCACCGCCATTGCCATTTTCTGGAGCTCAATGGAACACAGTTCGACAACCACCACCAACTCGAGGGCCATCCCCACCCCCAAGTACAGGTCGAGGTAGACCCCTTCCCGATTTTTGTTACGAGCCGGGTAGAGGCAGAGGGCGAGGACGGGGTGCACCCGTGGGGAATGATCGACCATTTCCATATCCTGGAAAAGCCCAATGGGACGCTGTTCAGCAGCCACCATCCGGTGCTGGAAGAGGGCAGCTTCCATCACAACCTCAACCTTCCGGTGTTGGAAGAGGACAACTTCCATCACAACCTCAACCTTCCGGTGTTGGAAGAGGACAACCACCTCCAGGTCGGGGTAGACCTCTCCCCGATTATTGTTACGAGCCGGGTAGAGGCAGAGGGCGAGGAATGTCCGCAGGAAATGGTCGCCCACCCCCTGGAAAATCTCAGTATGATGGTATGCAACAGAAGCAATCACGGCCTCCACCACTCACTAATAGAATGGGTAATACTACCCAGTCACAAGGTGCTGGCTCGCAGAAGCGCAAACGAGAAAACGATGATGAAATTTGTTGACAATTTTATTTTAAGGATTAATTTCTAATTCCAAATTTTTGAAAAAGACAATTTTTCAAATATTATAGTGCAAATAATTTGGTCAAACTTTAGTTTTAAAATAAAATTATAATGTTGTACATACTTCTTAAAACTACAAGTCCGAATCAGAAAGCATTTGTGAAGTTTCCGATAGATTTACTCAAAGGATATAAGATGTGATATGAAAAGCGATTTGGATCGTGGTAGCCAAAAAAAAGTGCTTCAGTTTTTTATTTTTAAATCTCAAGATTTTTTGCAGAATGGGATTAGGACGGGCTCATAAATATTTCAACATACTTATGTGTAATCTTCCAAAATTTTCCATTTCTTGGAAATTTTTTGCACATTTGTTATGTGAAGAGAAGTATGTAGTTAACTGTCGGAGTGGCGAATGTAGATGTGTTCAAATGACTGGGTTGACCCAGACAAGGACTTTTTCAGTGAACCATGGAAAACCTATAGCCCCCATGACCAAAATAATTTTGTTAATGTGACAAGGCACGTCCATTCCACTAATTGTCTCAAAAACTCATTTCTGCGTAATGGAAATGGACCGTTACACTCAATGTACTGTACTTCCGTTTTATTACGCATCAAAGAGTACAGCAGCGACGACAAAAGGTCTACTAGAGTTTTAGGTATTTCACCTAAATATTTCTACTGAAGGAAAGAAAAGAATAAAATGGTGTTAGTTTCTGGACTCGAAACTTCATTGTTCATGTACGTGCAGACCATCATTCTTCTTCACTCTTTCCTTTTGTCACATGAATTTTCTCGGGAAATTGTGTTCAACGAAAACCGGGACGAGGCAATAAAAACTCAAGAAGAAAAAGGACAACGTTAACATTTCTTTTTGACTCAAGTTATTTCTATTTCGATTGCGTAGCTTCTGCTTTTCTGGTTCACTATCATTATCACTCGACTGATTTGTCACATGTTTCGAATCTATACATTTTTTTCTGAAATGAAAGGAGGTCTGGTCTGTCTTCAATTTTGTTTCAGTAACTGGATGGATGGAAAAGAATGCTTTTATTCATCGGTACACATGTTCTCAAAATGTAACAATTTATTCGATAGTCAGTCTGGAAAGTTAAAATATTTGGAGGGAAGATTTATGACAAACAAATGAAGTTTCTGGAACTGGATAGTCTATGTTACCGTGCGTGTAGGGGAATTACTTTTGTAACGAACGAGCAACTGAGCAAGTGTTGAAACAATTAGCATCGTATGTCATGTCTGGTTACTCCCTCGAGATTTTTCTGGAACTGGAGTAACCAAACCAGCACAAATCCTGCCAAAGAAGCTTTGGTCGTCATAATTTTTTGACTCTCTTGAATCCGAGCTTAACAATCACCTTTGTCGCCGCAGATGCCATGCCAGATCTTAGCAGATCGATTTCAACGTCCATAAAATTACAATTTCTTTAGTAATTACTCAACATTTTTATTACCATTATTCCCAATAATTTTTTTTTCATCAAGCTCATAATTTATCTGAAGCCTCGCCTCTTCTCAAATCAACTCGAAATATTATTTTTTCCAATTTTTCTTCAAATGAGAATATAATGCCACTTAAGCCTTCTTAACTCAATCACCTAGCCATCTGGTGTGGCTGTTGGTATATGTTCTTCTCCTTCTTCTTCTGCTCCGGTTTTGCTTCTGATTCAAATTGGTGCTAATAAAAATTATGAAATTATTATATCTGTCCAATTTATAATAAGGGAAACCAGTAAGGCAGGATAAAAAATGAAAGATTAATTTTTGGCTTGGCTTCATTGCATGGCTGCTGAAAGCCACCATAAGACATTTTCCATTCATAAAGTGTTTTTCTGCTCATCATCTTTCCTCCTCCTCCGGAGACGAGCAAAAAAAGTAAATTGTTTATCGCCACCAGGCTCACTGCTCACGAGTGAGCTAAGCCCAGTAAAAGAGGAAAACCAAAACCAAGTCAGAGTTTTTTTAACGGATGCATAAACAATCCATTTCTATCTTACATGGCATAAGTATCAGGATAATGTAGTGCATTTCTTATTTTTTTTAAAATGATTGATGCGCCACGCTGTGCAAAAGTGATGCGTTTCTGATGGAGTCCCACAAAGAATTTATCTTACTCTTCACCAAACAAAACTTCGAATGGAGTGTTGTATTGCGAGGCATCAAGATTACGATTTGATTACTTAAGGAAGAAAAGAACATCTTCCTCTTTCACTTTTGAAGGCACATGTGTGATGTGATAAAATACTGATCAAAAGATAACAGAATGGCGACCAAGCCCAGTAAAAGAGGAAAACCAAAACCAAGTCAGAGTTTTTTTAACGGATGCATAAACAATCCATTTCTATCTTACATGGCATAAGTATCAAGATAATGTAGTGCGTTTCTTATTTTTTTCAAAATGATTGATGCGCCACGCTGTGCAAAAGTGATGCGTTTCTGATGGAGTCCCACAAAGAATTCTTCTTCCTCTTCACTTCACCCAGCAAAACTTCGAATGGAGTGTGGCATTGTATGGCATCAAAGATTACGATTTGATTACTTAAGGAAAAAAAGAACATCTTCCTCTTTCACTTTTGAAGGCACATGTGTGATGTGATAAAATACTGATCAAAAGATAACAGAATGGCGTATCGTGTTCATTTCATTGTGAAACTAGTATCATTTCTCATCATTTCAGTTCGCATCGCAGTCAGATTAAGATTCCTCTATATTTTATCTGGTTCACTTCTTCAGATTTTTTTTGTTGGTTGCTTGCCATCTGCACTTTGACAGTGAATGAAGAAGATGCAAAACATACGTACGTACGTGCCATTTGATAATGATCAGATCAGTTTAGTTTCGTGTCGGATCTTTCGTTGTCGGTGCGGTGGCATGGACCATCAGCCGAATAAAGTGAAGCATATTTCTCCATTATTCTAAATTCAGTTTTTTGGCTTGTGCTGTCATGTCAGGTCCTGTCAGGCAAGAGCACATATCACAAGCCAAGCCAAGCCAAACCAATGGAATTATTGTGGGTAAAAGCCTTGAAAATGTAATGAAGAGAAATCTGTTTTTGCAAACTGAATTTCAATCTCCATTTTCAACTTCAACAACAGATCAGATCGTTTTTTTTTTTTGCAAAAATCAGAGAATTGTTGAGTGCTACTACTACAGCTACTGTGTTAACGGTGGTTTTTAGTCGTGCATTAAACAAAGCAAAAATGTGATATAGTATTCCAAGTCATGTCAAATGAAATCAAAGTAGGTTTTAATGAAGTACATTGAGTTACGTGATCCACAAAAGAGCATTTCAAAACAGGAAATTCCACTTCCCTTTCACTATTCCTATGTTCAGTGTTCATTGTGATGTGATTGTGATTGTAAGTGAGTTTGAGATGAATTGTTGTTGATGCGGAAAATCGGAACAATTTACTAAAGTGGAAATTGATTTCACTCTCATTAAATGAAAAAAGGGTGGATTAGTGAGGATGAGGGTTTTTTGAGGGAGGCTTTACATCACAGTCACTTGCAGTAAATCAGTCAGTACTTTTTTCTGTGCAGTACACAAGCATAAAGCTTTTAAAATCTCCACATGAATCAAACTCTTTATCCATCTTGATGAATAGCTTTTCTTTTGCTGAGAGATTTTGCATTCTTAAGCGAAAAGCAAAGCCAAGCTGGGAGGCTCGACTCTGAGGATGGATGATGGCTAGATCATAATCATCCCTCGTGATTTATTTACAAGGCACGTTCAAACTCTAAAAGGAAAATTCATGGTACATTTTCACTTGAAATTCAAAAGATCTAATCCGATGCAGGGTCATGCATCAAATCCAACATGTATATCTTTCCCTTTTATTCTTGGAAATTCCAATACTTTTAGATTGAATAAAAAAAGGAATACCTTTGCCGTTCTTCCTCTTTCTCTCAAGGTATTTTATTGCTAATGATTTCAAGAGAAAAAAGAAAAACAAGTGTCTCCAGATAAAGAGGAAAGTAAGGCGTTTATGGTTATGCAACTACCACTGCTTCCTATATACTACGCCTTCTTCATTCACCCTTTTTATTTATCCCTTTTTATGACGATGAAATATGGGATGGGTAGTGAGATGACATTTATCGCCTTTTCTACTTTTCTTCCCTGTGGCCATGCTTAATTGAAGACTTGGGATATGGAAGCTTGTTGGTAGCTTAGCTGCTACTTTCACTACAGAAAAAAAGAACTGTGGTCTGGTGACATGTATAGCAACAGCCTAACACAACGCTCCATTTCATTTCACATTCAGCCTTTTCTGGTACATAGTGAAAAAATAAATTGTAATTTTGGAACACATCAAATGAATGTCTTGGAAGTAGTGTGGCGTTTGGTGGAATGACGTGATAATTTATGATACTCCAGCAAAGATTGGCAAATCTCAGCGGGCGGTAGACTAGCTTGCTAAGAAGCTGGAGAAGTGCAATTTGCAGCGTTAATTAAATCAAAATTGGATGCAGAGGCATAGTAATACCTATTTTGAGTGCTCAAGCGACCGCAGCAGGAATGAATGAATGTGATAAAAGAAATTCATACCTACTTCTCTTTTCTTACCTTTTTCTACTTAAGATGTGGATTTTTCTCCACAAAGCTGTGAGATTTATGAGAATCCTAATGGACCTTGTCTGTTTTACTGTTTTTCAGGACTAAACAAAAAACCATTTTCTCTCCAGCCAACCAGCCTCTTTTGTCGCGTCCATTTCATTTGAGTTACAAGAAGAAATAATGTCACGAGGAGAAGTACAGTCAAGAATTGTGAAGAAATAGAGAGAGAAAAAAAAATGAGCTCTACTGCTTCCACATCGATTACAACGTCCCCAACAAAAGCGGCTGTTTCAGCTTCCCCTTCCAGTGGAATTGGCACAACGACGCCGCCAACAACATCAGGGGGGATGACGATGACGACAAGTAACAGCGGGGGCATTTCTCCGCTTGAACAGGAAATCTTTGCTTTGAAGGCTCAACTTGCTGCCGTGTCCGCTGAAAAGAATGTGCTTCAGGAGACGTTGAGAAATATTCAGGTAGGTAAATTATCCAGAAATTTCTATACTGCTCAACGTGAGAAATCATGTAGAATGTCAATTGTCTCATTTTTGCAATTACAACATATCTCATGCCAAAATATACAGATATAAAGTTCCTTATTGCATCGCGTAACCAAAATTTATCATATTAAAAAATAATGTTTTGTTTCACCAAAATCTACCAAAATTCAAAAGGCTTAATTGTAGCTGCTAAATTTTGCGACATCTTTCTCGATTTACTCCAAACTAAATACCTTGCAGCTTAATCAATTCGGCGGACAGACAGACGGACGGTCATTGATGAGTACATAAAGGTCCATGGTTACTTTGCTTTGAAGGCTCAACTTGCTGCCGTGTCCGCTGAAAAGAATGTGCTTCAGGAGACTTTGAGAAATATTCAGGTAGGTAAATTATCCAGAAATTCCTGTACTGCACAACGTGAGAAATCATGTAGAATGTCAATTGTCTCAATTTTGCAATTACAACATATCTCATGCCAAAACCTGAAACCTGGATTGAAAATTCCTTATTGCCAAGCTAAAACAAAATTTATCATATTAAAAAATAATGTTTTGTAGCACCAAAATCTATCAAAATTCAAAATGCTTAATTGCAACTCTTGAATTTTGCGACATCTTTCTCGATTTACTCCGAACTAAATACCTTGCAGCTTAATCAATTCGGCGGACAGACAGACGGACGGTCATTGATGAGTACATAAAGGTCCATGGTTTCTGTAGCTTAAAAATTGAGAAATGTCTAAGGGAAATGGCAAGAGAATGAGGATCATATACTTTACCTTATTCCTTCACAAGTCATACGAAAAGAAAGAACATATGGCGCATATTGTCCGTTATTCTTCCGTTTCCCTTGTTTTCTTCTTATTCATTCTTTTTCACGTACCTATTTTCGCCTTGTGATGTGATTCATTTGATATCATTGATTTTATGATTGCACACATTGTATTCCCTTCATTCTCACCAACTCCAGCTTTTCCTTTTTTTCTTCTTTCCATGAATCGGTTCGTGAAACTGAAAAGGACAATCTTATCACGGTCGAGAGTATAATAATAACAGGAGTGAGTGCGTTTGTATGTACAACAAAGGATTTTCAGCCACATGACATGTTCTTCTGACACGTTTTGTTTAATACAATTTTCTTTCTCCTAAACTCAACTCCTGTTGCCCTTTTTTACTGCTTGTAAGCTGTAACGTGAGATTCTGTCCAAAAAATTGTAGCAGTAGCAAGGGCAGCATCGGCAAGTGGCAAGGCATGGCTTCTATTTATGATATCTGATTCAGAATCATAAAAAAAACTTTCCCTCGGGTTTGTTGAGAAAGTCACCTTGAACCGGAAGTACACAACTTTAAGGAAAAAAAAGTTATTTTTGGATAAAGGAAATAAAAGTAAGTATATAGGTATGTAGTTCGAGTCCAGTTCCAGTTGTTGATTGACTTATTGTTCTCTCCTACTGTGCAAAATCTAGAGGATATACCTACGTCATCACTTTTACATCATATTAGAATTGATACAATATATTTTTTTATTACAAGAAATTATTGTAGCAATTTCCTCGTGCAATATTTTAAGGGAAAAATATGTAGGTGAATTGGACTGGAGGAAAAGAGAAAAAAAACATTAATAATTTTTTTTTCAGGTCAAGTCACTTCTAAAAAAAGTTGTAAATTGAGGGTACGCTTAATGATTCTTTTTCTGCATATAAACCCATTCGGTTTGATTACTTTTTGCTCATGGACTGAAGATGGGGGTTTTAGGGAAGTTGTAAATTGCAGTGCCGAAGAGACATTTAATCCTTATTATTTTCGTGAAAAAACTGGGGGTCGTAAAAGTACTAATGTAAATGAGTTTGCTCTGTCATTAGGCGTTTTCCTGATCCACCCATTTTTCCTCAGTTTTTTATTGCTTTTGTCAAGTTAATGCATTCTAAAAGAAATGGGTATATGGAAAAGGGACAGGAAATTGATTTTTAGCAAAGGAAGGAAAAAAGGCGAAATCTATCTGGTTTGTAAAGCGAGTTACTAGTTATGCATGTATTTATTATGATGTAGAGGAAATTTGCAAAGAGTAGTTTATGGCCCGGACATGTGTAATTTACGAGAGGGATAAAAAAAGAGTCGGGAAATAGTGCACAATTATAATGGCATGCCAGGTTGCATGCACAATTCATGCTTTTCACGCATGGATTATTACTACAGTGCAGGTAAAAGTGGAATGTGAATGCGTGTCTTCTTAATTGGAATTTATTTTCTCCAGTTTGTCATGAGAAAGAGTACCTGAAATGGAATCACACAGAAAATCTAAAGTGCCAAATGCCCTCGGGACACTTTAAGATTTTTTCCCAGTCCTTAAAACAATGAGCCGAGACAAACCTGTCTGAAAAACTCAAACTAATTCAGTCATTTTGTTTAAAGTTTGTTTAAAAAGTCGAAGATAAACAGAAAAACGTACATAACTACCTACATAGTTTCATGCAACTCGACAAACTCGTAAAAACTAAAACTGTTACGTTTTTATGCTTAGTCTACACAAAAAACTGATTATGCTATGCTTTGCTTGCATTCCCAAAATATGTCATGCTTTCTCGGTTTCGCCAAGGCTGACAATGAATTTTATGTTTTATGCAAAAAAAAAGAGAGAAAACGGCAAGCCAAGCCAGCACATGTCCCAACAGAAACATTTTTCCTACATTTCTACATACTTTTTTTTCTTCCTTGATAAGTATCAACAGCA
>JAHZMX010005045.1:0-13384 GCA_027743895.1 Seira musarum
AACTTCTTCAGGTACAACGTTGTTTTCCTTTTCTGGTTCTTCCTTGTCCTGCTTATCCAGCTCCGAATCTCTGGTTGAAGCAATGTTCTCGTCTGACGTCGTTGCTTCTACATTGTCAGAGCTAACAATGTCCTTATTTTCTAAATCATCGACTTCCATTTTGCTACTTTCATCAACTTCTTTAGATGTCTTCTCAGCGTCATCTTTTATTTTGGCAGGATCCTCATTCTCGGCTTTGGATGAATCTTCCTCATTGAGGGTTTCTCCCTTTGTTTCGTCCACCTGAGCATCAGTCTCAGCTTTGGTCTCATCATCTTCAACTGGGATATCACTGGTTACATCAGCCACTTCCCCGTTTTCGAGCTTCTTGTCATCATCCGGTTTTTCCGTACTATTACTAGATTCATCCAACTTGGCTTGGGCAGCCGCAGCAGCAGCAGCAGCCGCGGCCGCTTTGCTGTTTTTGCCTTTTCCTCGTTTTCTTCCTCTCCTTTCAACTTTCTTAACGGGCTCTTTTCTCGCGGCTTCCAAATTGCTGTTCTCGTCATCGTCATCTTCGCCCCCAACAGCCTTTTCCAATTCTTCTTCATTTCTACAATGGAAAAACATGTCAACGTTTAATTAAGCTAATTTTACCATCTTCTTGTTCTGGATAATTTAAACTTTGTAATTATCTTACACTTCGGATGAGCATTCAGCTAACACAGCAGATCCGTCTGGTGGGCCACATCGGTTAAGGAAACAGAGGGCGGGATCTAATCGCATCATATTATAACGTTCGTAGCCATGTCTAAAGGTGCCGATCAGCAAAGACGTATCAGCTTCACGATCCCACCAGTCCAGAGGACCGCTGTCAATGGCTAGGCTAGGCGGACATATTTGACATTCACTTGCAGGAGCACCTTCCATAATTTTAGACGCGAAAGGTCCAATGATTTCCGCCTTGATGTAGTACAGCATTCGTATTCTTAAAAGGACTCTAAAATGAAATAAAAGGAAAAAAATGAGTACAAGGAAACCATACGGACAATTTTTTTTAACCTAGAGATATATACCTACGCAAACTTACTTGTTAGAGTGTTTGAGTAAGTGCTTCTTGTAGTTTATGTCCAAGTGTTGCTCGGAGTCGTACTTTTCATCTTTTATCCAGTCATCGTTTGTTATCTCTTCTTCTTCATCCTTCTTTTTCTCCTTTTTGCTTTTGCGGCCCCCTCTAGACACTGGACTAGCCAAGCCGGAATGCTTCTTACTCAAAGTGCTTTCATTTACCCTCGGGTTGATAAGATCTGACACGAAGCTCTTAACTTTTTCATCTCCCCGGAAATTGCTGACACAATGCAGAAGCTAAAATACGTATATATAAAGTTGGAATGACCAATAGAACTATGCAGAGTTATTATTATATTATTCAATCTCAATGAATGAATTGTAACTTACAATAACTCTGGCACATTCTTCAACGTTCGCTTCTGTCCATCCTTTGCGGAACTGGCCTTGTGCCAAAATTTCAGACCAACGACTCCACCTAAAATACGTACAAGATCAAATTAACTTCTCCGCAGTAAAACTTTCACTGAAGTACAATGAGAAAGTAAAAGCTTCAGGTCACGCTAGAGAAGAATTTTCAACTCAGTATGAAGGACAAACCCTCACTCAGTATTAGCATGGCGAATCATCATATTTAGTAGTGCAAGCGAAAACAGGAAATATTCTAATTCTAATAATTTCAACAGCCGCATGCATCGCAACTTACCCAAATGTGAGAAGACCCTTTTCAATTTTATAACATTCACTTCGCGTCCATTTCCCATATTCGACAATGCCATCATCGAATTGGTAGTCATCATCGACATTACCCTTACGACCACGACGACCAGCTTTTCCACTCCTGGTTCGTCTTCCTGCAAATACACATTCAAATACCAGGGTTTAACTTGGGGATAAAATAATAGATGTGCAAAGAAACACAATACATAGATGATAAATATGTGATTAACAGCAACAGTTATAGCATGAATTCTTTCCGTACCACCACGAGTTCTATCTCCAACGTTTTCTCCTTCGTCGGAATCGGACGAGGACTCCAGATCGGAAATATCCATAACACCATCATCATGACCATATCTCTTAATCTGAGTACGCCTCCTTGGCTCATGGATAACCAGTTCATTCTTTTCTCCTAGTTCGTCCACATCGATTTCAGCTTTCCGGGCCCATTTTTTCCAGAAGTCAGGATCATCGAGATCGATGTCCTCTCTTGAACCAGTGGATGCAAAACTGGCCTTTGAGAAAGTGGACCCCTTTTCCCCTTGCTCAAGCGTGATAACTTGCGTACGTCTTTGGAGAATGCAGTCAATATCTTCTTCACAAAATGTATCCCCAGCATTATCTTCATCCATAAGAGCGCCGTATGCACCACGCTTTAAAAGATCTTCAACTTCTTTCTTTGATAATGCTTTGTTGGACGGGTCTAAGTTTTTTCCTCCCTGTTGTGTATTCATAGACTGCAAAACAGCTTTGTCGAGACCAAGCTTAAGCGAGGCCCTGTCAAACATTTCCCTCTCGTACGTATTTCTACATACCAAGCGATAGATCTTCACTCTTTTTGCTTGTCCAATACGATGACATCTTGCTTGTGCTTGAAGATCATTTTGTGGATTCCAGTCCGAATCATAAATGATAACAGTGTCAGCAGCAGTAAGATTAATTCCAAGACCACCGGCTTTCGTACAAAGTAAGAATACAAATCTGTCTGAATCAGGTTTACTAAATCTATCAATTGCAGCTTGCCTAACTGGTCCACGAATACGACCATCCAACCTCTCATATGGATACTTCTGGTATATCAGGTAGTCCTCAAGGATGTCTAAGCATTTTACCATCTGACTAAAGATCAGCACCCGGTGACCATTCGCTTTCAGTTTCGGCAGCAGCTTATCGATTAGAACCATTTTACCAGACGAGGTTACTAACGCTTTATAGTAAAGGTCTGGATCGCTTTCAGGGACATTGTGAACTATCCTGTAGTCCAGTTGAATTTGTTCCTCAGCACCTTAAAAAACGGAAAAAGTTTAAATATAAAATATAATATGAATTCAGCAGAAGACGAAATAATATACAAATATCAATTAATACTGCTTTTGTACTTTACATAAAACTCTTCTACTTCAACAATTTCTGGCTCACGTTTCTTTTTCTCCTTCTTTGGCTTTTTCGGTTTCACATCATCCGTGGCTTCTGATACCTTCTGTTCTTCTTTGTCTTCAGATTTGGATTCCTCTTTATCTTCAGGTTTGGATTCTTCTTTATCTTCAGATTTGGATTCTACTACATCTTCAGATTCGGACTTTACTACATCTTCAGATTTTGATTCGCTCTGCGCGACAAGGTCTTTTGGTGCAGCCTCGCTTTCAGGTTTCTCCGTCTTATCCTTATCCTCCTCTGAGACCTTATTATTATCGTCTTTTGTACTTTCATCCACCATTACAGCAGCAGTGGGGGTGACGCCATCGTCACCCTCAGGTTTTTCCGTTGTACTACTACTTTCATGAGATCCTTCGATAACCTCCGCTTTCTTTTCTTCGCTTTCAATATTTTCTTCTTTCTTGGGGGAAGTTACTGATAGGGCGTTATCTCCAATGCTCTGTATTGGGTTTTCAGTCTTATCAAGAGTTATTGCATCCTTAACCTCTGCACTTGTATCTGTTTTCTCAACGTTACTCTCCGCATTATTAGTTTCTTCTACAGGTTTCGTTGATTCTTCGCCATTGCCTTCTTTTTTCAAGGCAGGGCTTTCATCGGTTTTAGTTTCTTCCGTCTCTTCATTTTGGGATTCACTTTGTCCTTCACAATATTTTCTTCTTTCTTGGGGGAAGTTACTGATAGGGCGTTATCTCCAATGCTCTGTACTGGGTTTTCAGTCTTATCAAGAGTTATTGCATCCTTAACCTCTACACTTGTATCTGTTTTCTCAACGTTACTCTCTGCATTATTAGTTTCTTCTACAGGATTCGTTGATTCTTCGTCATTGCCTTCTTTTTTCAAGGCAGGGCTTTCATCGGTTTTAGTTTCTTCCGTCTCTTCATTTTGGGATTCACTTTGTCCTTCTTTCTTCTCAACCTCTTTTGAAGTTGTTTCTTCCGATTTTTGTTCGTCGGTTTTCCCTTCTTCCTCGTCTTCGTCTTCCGAGGATGAGTCATGGATAATTTCTCTTTTACCCATTCGCATGGACAAAATATGCTGGACAATCATCGTGTCCTCATCGGCTGGGTTCTAAGAGAGCAAAAAAAAATACTGACCAATCTAAACAATTTAACCTTACAGTAAAGAAACTTACCACAAATACAAAGTTGGGCTTCGTGAGGTTTGGATTTTCTACTATAGGTGTTTCTTGGTTGTCGTTCTTTTTCTTTCCTTTTTTGGTCGGAGTTGTCACAGGTGGTGGTGGAGGTGGTAATGGGGCTGGTGCTGCTACTTCGGCTGGGGGAGCACCATCACTAGGAGGAAGGTCAGTCATAACAGCCGCTGATGCTGCTTCTGCTGCGGATTCTGATATTACTTCATCCAGTGTCTTCTTTGAGCTGGAGCTGGAAGAAGGTGCTGGAGGCATAAGTAATTCCTCATCCGACAAAGCAAGATCAATGTCGTCAATATATTTCTTACGACCTGTATTTCTAGCAGACCGTCTCTTCTGTAAAAGGGAAAAACATGTTGTTTTTTAGTAAAAACCGTAACCCTTTTTGATAAAGTCCGAATTCAAATGTTCATACGTTTGAATTGTCATCTTCAGGCGGAGGTGAAGGAGGAGGCGTAGCATCCAGATCGGATCCTTCGGAGTCACTTCGTTTTCTGCGCTTCTTTAATTATAATTCCTCATCCGACAAAGCAAGATCAATGTCGTCAATATATTTCTTACGACCTGTATTTCTAGCAGACCGTCTCTTCTGTTAAAGGTAAAAACATGTTGTTTTTTAGTAAAAACCGTAACCCATTTTGATAAAGTCCGAATTCAAATGTTCTTACGTTTGAATTGTCATCTTCAGGCGGAGGTGAAGGAGGAGGCGTAGCATCCAGATCGGATCCTTCGGAGTCACTTCGTTTTCTGCGCTTCTTTAATTTTGCCAAAGATATCATTGTCCTGTGAGAAAAACAACAATTTGCATAATTGGTCTATTTTTAATTTCCCGTAAAAAATCTACTAGTGCTATAAAAACGATTCTATGCATTCATACTTGGAAGGCCTTTTCTTGTTAGAAGAATTGGACTTGAGTTTAGGTTTTTTAGGCTTCTTTGGCTTTACAGGAGTCTTTTGGTCAGCAGTAGATGCGGTTTCGGCATCTGTGGTCTCGCTTGCTGCTCCTGTTCCATCTTGGGTGCTGGTATCAACATCTCCTCCACTGGTATTCAAGGAGGAGCCTCCTTCAGCTACTGTTTTAATTTAAGGTATCATACATTACGCGTGTGTATTGAAATTAGGGGAAATGCAAAAATGCCTGATTATATTTAAACTAACCTGTGATACCAGCAGCACCAATCCCGTTTTTTTGATCCGGTTCTGGGAATTCGTCGGGTTTTGGGACTAAAGCGTCTACGTCATTTGTACCTTCGCCTTGAGAACTATTCAGGTCTATAGATGAATCATTTTGACCCTTTTTCTTTCGTGATTTAGAACTGAAAATTCAAAATATGAATTTCTTTTTCTTGAACTAATTTGTTTAGATAAGAAAGTACAAGAGTTAGTAACTAAATATTCAAAGCTCGTTTCTAACCTTTTAGGAGTCTTTTCTTTTGGAGGTTTAGGCTCCTTCGGTTTCTTTTCTTTCGGGGGTTTAGCTTCTCTAGGTTTTCTAAAATTTATTTGATAATTTGATATTTAATGTCAGTATCAATAAAGTTTCGTATTGTAGTAACGCAAGTTTTCGACATTTTTTGCTTTAAGAATATGCTATACCTTGGTTTCTTCGGTTTCTTTTCAGGCAACTCTGGTGGCAAATCTTGAAATTCGTATACTTCGTGAGACATACTAGAGTCAGAGGGAACTCCTAACGATTGATCCAAATTTAGAATATCTTTGTCTTTTCCCTTTTTGCCTTTCCCCTTGCTTTCTCTTGGCTTTCTCTCTTTCTTTTTCTTTTCCTTCGTCGGAGTCTCATCTAAATCAGTCTTTGGAATATCAGCGCCAGGCAAACCAGGTGGCATCTGCATGTTGGGGCCGGGTCCATACATTTGTGCCTGATTTGGCATTCCACCCATAGGTGGTTGCATTGGTTGCATGGAATATGGACCGGGAGCGTTCATTCCTTCTTGCTGTTGCTGCTGCTGCAGCATTCTCAATCTTTCCTGGAGCTCGTTTATCTATAGTAGCAAGTGCAGAGATGCTTAGTGAAAGTCTTGGTGGAATTAACTCAATTCCATGTCTACCTATATTATAACATGCAATGACTAGGGACAAAAGCAACATCTTACCTGCATTTGAGTCTGTGGATTCGGTGGAAGACTATACAAATGTTGTAATTGCTGTTGCAACTGATGAATTTCATAAAATCTTTGATCGGATCCAGGTCCAGCATTTCCACCACTTTGATTCGGCATTCCTTGAGATCCCATCGGCCCCATTCCTCCCACTGGGCCATACGGCGAAGGTCCAGGTGGTCTCATTTGCCCTTGATGGATTTGTCCAGCCTGCCCAGGGTATTGGGGATACCCGGGTGCATTATGATAACTACCCATACCGTATTGAGAAGTGTCTGGTCCAGCGAAACGTTGCGCGGAATACTGATGTGGACCAGGAGGGGGCATCATCCCTCCCATACTTGTTACCGTAGAATTCATCCCTGCACTACTATTTACATATCCCTGACTTGTCTGTACATGCTGCTGCTGCGGCGGCTGTTGTGGTCCCGGAGTATAACTGTTAATCATATTAGAAACTTGCAAACTCGATTGCGACGACGATGGTGGAAGACCCATCTGTTGCTGCTGTTGAGAAGACTGACTCGTGGGGGGTTGTTGTTGCGATGATGATGACATCACCGTCATTGGCGATCCCAGCGCAGGGGACGTGAACGTCGACGACATTTGCTGTTGTTGCTGAGATGAACTAGAAGGACTCATTGAATTCAAAGCGCTTGACATACTACTGGGAACAGCAGAGTCCATGGAAGATCCACTGTTACTGCTTGGTACTTGTGGTTGAGATGGTTGCGAATCGTCCATGGAGGAACCAAGTGACGGCAGTCCACTAGTACCATCACTATCAATAGCGGAGTCATGCATTGAGGAACCAGGAAGAGAGAAACCAGTATCTGTACTTTGCACCGAGTTTGTCTGCGTTTGCCCCATACTACTACTTTCCGACGTTGACATTTCCGACGTAGCCCCGGAACTCGCGTCATCTGCTAAAGTGGGCAGTGATCCGAGATCCGTAGAAGATGATGTTTGTGGGGTAGGTATGGTATTCGAAGAAAGTTGCTGCTGCTGTTGTTGTTGCTGTTGTTGCTGCTGCTGCTGCTGCTGCTGTTGTTGTTGGGAATTTTGTTTTTGTTCATCTATCCTACTAGGTGTCATTGTTGGAGGGAGTGGACATTCCGATGAAGTATCCATAGAGGAGTTGAGGCTTCCTAAATCTAAATCTGTAGAAGCATCCTGGGCACCCCGTACGATACTATTGATAGTATTATCGATTGAATTAGATGAGGAATTCTGCATTGGAGACATTACCCCAGACATATTGTAACCTCCGGGGCTGCCTGATACTGGGGGTTGCGGCGTTGGAGGATACGAAGATTTTGAAACCGGGGTTGGTTGTTGACTTGGCCGCCCAGATGGCGTTTGCCATTGAGTCGGCGACATCGGCGTTTTTGGACCACTTACACTAGGAGACATTGGAGTTTTTGGTCCACCTCCAAGAGGACTCATGACTCCTCCAGCCATATTAGCCATACTAGGTTTAGGAGATGGGGAACTTTTATTCGAATGCGGCATCACCATTTGTTCTAATTGTTGCAGACTACTTGGCTGTTGATTTTGTTGCGGAGGGACTACTGAAGGGATTTGAGGGGGAGGAGGTTGCGTCATTGAACTCGTTTGTTGAGGTAAAGGCGGGGGTTGCGACGATGAAACCGGAATAGTAGGAGTTGTTGCAGCGGGAGGACGCGGAGACGGAGTAGGTTGACGAGGGGAAGGCGTGGGTTGTCTCGGTGAAAGTTGAGGGAGTTGGGCATAGCCAGGTCTATAACTAGCATTCCCGTTAGGCACAGAGGTGTTCGGCACTGGGGCCGAGGGTGTGCTTGCACCGTACGATCCACTATACGCCGACATGCTCGCCTGAGGAGTCCCCGGTACTTGGGGTGCCCCTGTTGGATAATACTGACCATATTGATTACCATAAGGTTGATGAGGTTGAGGAGCAGTGGGCATTGAGTAGGGTTGTTGAGTATGATGAGATGCAGTTGGATATACACTCGAAGGGCCAGTTGCAGTCGGACCACTTGACATACGATTTAATCCTGAGGAATTATGATGGTAATCAGGGTACTGATTAGAAGCGTTAGGATACATATTTTGAGTATATTGCGACTGCTGTTGACTTAATACGGAGGGGGTTTGTTGTCTAGTCATATATGGAATGTTGTGTTGTGATGGTTGTTGAGAGTTTACCCCTGCATTCGGAGTTTGGGGCGCAGATTGCGGCTGTTGTTGGGGAAGGGCATTTTGTTGATTAGGCATTCCCGGTTGTGGAGGCCTAGGTAGGTTTGAGGGATAAGCGTGAGGAGGTCTATATGCGGCGGCAGCGTTAGCGGGATAGTGATGAGGGAGACTTGCTCCGTAAGGCTGCTGTTCATTCCAGCGTTGTAGTTGTTGAACATACATCGAGTCTTGAGAAGGAGCTCTGTACGCACCGTATTGCTGCTGTTGTTGTGGAGGTGGAGCGGCAGCGGGATTTACCATTCTAGATGCGGAAGGAGCATGAGGCTGCGTGGGAGGAGCAGTTGGCCTTAACATACCCGCTTGGCTTTGAACCGAGGAATAATCTTGATAATGAATACTGGCAGCGGCCGCTGACTGGTGATAAGGAGGATAACCAGCCATTGGTCTCGATGGTGCCCCTGGCGGTGCAGCACCATACGCCCCAAGCCCTGGCTGTGCTTGTTGTTGTACTGTGGACGGATTGTATGCGCCATATTGGGACGTAAAATCAGGATAGCCCCCGGGGGTGATTTTGGACGCCGCAGGAGTCATACCTTGACCCATGGGGGCATACTGCGACGTCTGGTTGTTGAATCCTTGCATCATGGTGTCTGCGGCGGAGGGACGCGTAGGCTGTTGCTGTTGTTGACCGGTACCAGCACCGAAGCCGTCCGTACTCCCTAAGCCGACTAAACCATCTAACATTCCACTTCCCAAGTCATCTCCGAAAACGTCGTAGCTTTCCATTCCAGTCCAGGAAAACTATCTTGATTCATTCATTTTATCAAGCATTTTTATTCGTTACTAAACTTTAAAAACAAAAAAAAAATGGCAGGGTTTTCTCCGGAATTGTTTAGTTATTCAGGTTTAATCTGAAGTAGTAACATGGTAAAGTCTTCTGTATTCTTATTAGTAGCACATTCGTGGACTAGTTTCAGGTCAGCTTACGAAGTATCCATGTCCCTGCAATATTACCAAACGGATATTTAAGACATTGGCACCTACAATGCTTTGTTCATCGTTAAATAAGTGCAAATATGATTAGATGTAATGAGTAAATGAATTTAATGATTTTTATCCGTGATTTTCCTTGAAATATGAAAAACGGGGACTATCTACGGTAAGTAGTTATCAGGAAAGGAATGGATATGCAAAATGAAAGCTCAAAATGAATATTACATGGTGAAACAAATTTTTTTTGTTTGCAGGGTTTGTTGTCCAATACTGTAACTTGTAGTTATGAAAAGTCGGATTTTTATGATCCCGATTTTCGAGTGGTGGTGAGCCGAGCTCAATTTAATTTTCAGATGAATCCAAAACTTGACTGGACAATATTTTCCGAGCTTGGAGAAATTGGGGTAGATCCGAAGGGGAAAAGCCATACGCTTATGATTTGAAATTTAAACATAAACGACATGACCTTCCCCCTCTGGAAATACCGGTAGGTTTTTTCACTGCAGCGCTTTTCCCTGGAACACTCTTCCACTTTTATTCGAAGCTCCGGGTGAAATCCCATGTTGGCGAAGTAAATAACTAGATCCTTCCTTGTATGGAAGAAATTCGGAGAAAGTTTTGCAGACGGTACGATGAATCTCCACGACGATTGGATCCCAAATCAAAACTGAGCTCTCTTCAACCAAATGTATTGAATGCAATGCGATGATGTCTGTTTCTCAGGTTCATGAGCTTCAGAACAAAAACTTTCAGCTAAGCTTTACTGGACAAAAATTCCAAGCCATTGCCCACACCTACTACTACCTATTATTACCCACCTGCGCATATGAATGTTTAATTTAACAAGATTTTTTAAAACTAAACCAAACCCCATCGTATGTCCATGTACAATACCATCAAAACTTATCATACATGCCTTGAAAAACCTCCAACAATATACCTGACAATGATGGCGGTTTTGCAATGTTGCAAAACAGGTTTTTTTCTCATCCCTTGGCATTATGCGTCTATGAAAAATTGCAATAAGGTTCATTCTTTTTTCACTCTTCCATTTTTTTGCTCCAAATAATGTAGCTGAATATTTTTTGACGGTTTGAAAAATAATAGATTTGCATTCCAAGCCAATGATCGTGAAATATATATATCGTTATTAAGATAATCTTTATAATCCATTGTTTCGTGCCATTTTCATGAAACAAATCTGCGAAGAAAAAGGGGAAAAATATGTAAAATGAAGTTACATTACAGCCTTCCTCCTACTCACACAATACCACACAAATCGAACACTAACGCAAGCCAAGCTACATGAACTGCATTCTTTAAAAAAATAATACGTGAAGACGAAAAACCGCATCATCTCGACTCTCAAACCCATCACACTCACACCGACCTGGCATCCATCTTGAAATCGGAATGATTTTCTCCTCGTTCGTTTCTCTTCAAAACATGATATTGACTGCTAAAAAATGCATGAGGGGGTAAGAGAGAGAGGAGAGAGAGAAAAGGCCAAGAAGTGAAATAATAATAAAAAACAACAAAAAATTTCAAACTCATTTTTTGTCTGCTGGATAAATAAAAAACCAATCCATAATAATACCATTCGCAATACCTTCATTTCTATTAGTCTCGTCTTCCCTGCGCATACAACATACGCCAAAATAAATGCCTGAGGGAAGAGGGGTGACATGACAGTGTTCTACATGCAGTCATGAAGAAGATGCACAAACAGGCATATATTTCATCAACCCCAACGATTTTTTTTTGTCCAGAAGACGAGAATTCATTAAAATGAGAGAAAAAAGTGGAAAACGAAAGAGACGAAGCAAACGAGAGGGAGAGAGCGATAGCGAGCGTGAATCTACAGCACAAGAGCAGTGGAAAGAGTGAAGAAGGAGGAGAAGCTTGCAAAGAGTCAGGGAGAGCAAACGAACGAGACAGTTAGAGCAAAAGGTATATATGGACTTAATAGAAATACTAGAAAAAAAGTTCGAGACGGGTAAGAAGTAAGTATTTTTTTCTGAACGAGAGTGAAATAAGACAGAAAAGGCTTTTCTTTATTTTTTCAGAGAGACGAACACTGCTCATATCCATTCGATTCGTAAAAAACCAACGTGAACTAAAGGGCAAGCAACGAGAGAATTTTGGAGTTGGATGGAGAATGAGCCAAGCCAGAGAGAGAGAGAGTTCTCGGTCGGTCGCGGCACAAGTTTCGTTTACGTTTCGTATCGTACGAACGAACGTTCATACTGATGATGATGATGATAAGCTCCCTCAGAAGAAGAGCAACGAGCACTGAGCTGAGCAGAGCAACCCCTACACAATATAATTTATATAATATCTTTATACTTCTTTATAGTGTATATTCCGTACTCTAGAGGATTTTTTTATAGGTACTCATCATCGTCATCGTCGGCACGATCATGATGGCAAAATATATATCGAGTTGGCCGCCGTCCTCCTATCATGCCAGCCACGGTAAAGCAAAGACACAACATAATCAGGGTAAAAAACATTCATCCGACATGAACGAAGTGGAGCGAAAGCTTTTGCTCATATATACATACATTTTTACATTATGCATAATATACAATGAGAGACCAGTATTATCATCATGATAATGATGAAAAAAATTACCCCAAACGATGGACTTGTAACGAGGTTTATATAATTTTTTAAAGGCATTTTTCCTATGAATCTCTGAACCGAAATGCAGGGAGAAAGAGAGAGTTGAGTGGAATGGTGTACATATCAATAGTTTTTTTTCTCTCTATCTTCATACAAAATACATTTTTACTTTACGTGTGTGGCTGTGGCTCACTGGCTTGTGTGAACAGAAAATAGGAATATAGGAACTTCTTTCTACACACGCACACGAAAAAGCAGACAAGCTAAAAACCTCATATTCTCAATTCTCATTCTCATACCAGTCCAAAAAGGAAGGGTGGTTTGCCTGCGCTGCTGCCTGCCTGATTTTTTTTTCAACAGAAAAAAAAGAATAAAGACTCTTGAGCTGCTTCAAGTTACGTTACATACGCTTTTTGTCTATTGAATAATACGGTGGATGATGTTGGTGTGGTGGTGGTAGAGTTAGAGTTTCTACTTTTCTTTGCCTCTCTTGATCCTCCTCGGTTCGTCATGCCAAAATACCAAGAAGGGAAAAATGGAAAATGAAGGAACCGAACGAACGAACAACCAACCGGGTTCAGTTCTTCTCAATGTATGGAATAAAAAAAAAGTAGAGAGAATCGAATCGACGAAACGAGAAGCTTCGTGTCAAAAAGCTCTATAACACAGGTTGATTTTGTCTGTTATTCTACGTGATAATAATAATGTACAATTTTCCTTTTTTTTTCTCAGAATGGAAGGGAAAAATTGGTATAAAGATTTTACATGTAAAGTGCAACATATATTGCGATACAATGTATGAAAATATTTTTTAGTGTACAACAACATAATATGAAACTGAAACGGACAGGGGAAATAGTCAAGTAGGAAATCTACAAAAAGACAAGAAGTGTAATAGTAATAACTAACTCGTCTAGTACATATAGTACCCATTCTTAAGTGTGTATGTATTAATGCTCACTGACTGAGAATGAGAATGAGGAGAAAAATTAATTCGCCAACTATACAGAGAATAGAAATGAGACAAAAAAGGAGAGAAACTAAAAACACAAAGAGTGACATGGCAGACTAAATGTGTAGGTATGAATATATATACTTCATATTTCATGTTTTTTTT
>JAHZMX010005046.1:0-21481 GCA_027743895.1 Seira musarum
ATTCGCGTGTTTCTGAGCCTTCCCGTTCAGGTTTGTCGGGTCGAGGTAGCTATCATCGTTGGCAAGCTTGAGTTTCCCTCAAATTCCCCTGCTGCGTCCAACGTCGCGTTCATCGCGCTTTTCCCCAACAACGCGTTTCTCCTCTGGAGTAGCAGCGCTTTCCTCTGATACATACTCCGCTGGGCAGTAGTATTTTGATGCGAACTCTTCCAAGGCTTGGATCTTTTCCTCTTGTGCGGCCAACGACTTTTCGAAGTCTTCGTTTCTTGATCAGTGCCTCCAGAGTCCAAACTGTGACACCAAATCCGTATTTTCTAGGAACGCCTTTGCAGAAGAAAGAAATTATTAAATTATAACCAGTGCCGTCACCGGTCTCACAAGGGTACCGTGTACACATGACTACGGCATTATTTTAATACATATTTGTCCTACGCTAAATTTCATTTAATACAACATCCTGTATTGTGGATAGCAGCAGTTATATTTTTGAATTTAATATTTTGATCCCACCCAAGTTTCGCTTGTTAAAAACTAATTTGTACGTTCAATTCCAATTCTATAAAATTTGTCCTTTACGCAATTTTCTAAATTTTAAAGTGAGTCATCAGAATCAATGCTATGTACTTTTTTCATTTTTGTATCAGAGTCGGAAATATTTATTTGTAGATTTGGTTAGTTTAAGTATTTTTTGCGCCTAACTTTGTCTCATAAGCCATGCGAATGGAGTACTGCAGCCTGAGCGTTACCTCTGCGTAGTGAAGCAAATAATTATTAGTTACATAATGGTTTAACCCAGCCGTACATTTCCTGCTTAAGTTCGGGTTTCTTTTGGTCTCTATAGTTTCTTGTCATTCCTTTAAATCGACTAATCGTAAGTATTGTTATTTTTCCTTTACGCCAATGCCCATTAGGTAGTTATTAGTTAGTTTGTTAGGCACAAATGTAATGCTGACGATAGAACAAACCGAAGTATGAATTAAAAGTGGAATTTTTATGCACTATTGGTAAACTGATTGTGTGAAAAAAGAATTTGTTCATCCCTTGGTTTTGAGCATTAATTTTTAAAATTGCTTTAATTTAAAAAAAAATTAACTGACTGGTTCTGAACTTTATTTACGCCAAATATGCGCGCGCCTGACATGTTAATAGAGAGCAGAGATGCAAGATTTACGTTTTAAGAACACATCAGTATTAACAAACGAATATGACGTCATTGCATAATTTTTGCGACGGAGATGTACTATGGTGAGAGTTAATGATAAGCGTTGATTATTTTGAAGGTGGCAGTAGTTTAACTATCTTCTCAGCGTTTTGATTTCCGTCGATACGAGTAATAATAATGAAAGCTTATTTACCAGGTAAGTTTTTTTCGTCAAAATCACGGGACCAATTTTTCCCGTGACCCAGAGGTTTACCACTCCACCGGTGTAATTGTGTGGTATAATGGAGTGAACTTGTTTTGTAAAATGATATTTTTGCAATAAAATAATATTTCTTTTTAGGCCACTCTTAAATCAAATCATTTCTGGCTAGTTTGATCATTCTGAAATGAAATCTTTTGAAATTCAAACTTTTTGTATTTCCGCATTATCTTGACTGATAACAATATTTTTAAACGAGAAAATTGTCATTTCTAGATGCTCAATGAACTTTGATATGATTAATTTTTAATCGTGTTTATATTCTGGAAGTAGCATTTTAGAATGTAAGTTTAAGGTGTATCTGTTTTAATAAAACAATTAGATTTTGGTTAAAACAGATGTCTTAAGCACGTCAAGTTTTGGATCAAAAGCAATGTTTCATTGCAAAAAGTTAATTTCTTTCCCGCTCACTCCATTAAACTTAAAGATTATACCGGTGGAGTTGTAAATCTCTGGGTCAAGGGGAACATCGGTATCGTGATTTTGACGAAAAGAACACCCTTGTATGTAAAGTTTTATTTTTATGGCTCGTATCAATGGAAATCACCACGTTAAGAAAATAGTTAAACTACAGCCATCTTGATTATTCCAATGTTTACTCCCATAGAAAAGTATGAGATTTTACATTTATCCTTGACTTGTCTTTACAAGATTAGATTTTTTATACTCAAACGCAGTGCTAACGAGAAAGGTACAGGGTCGATTGCTCTTGGATTTTCAAAGTGACAACGTGGATGGATAGGCCTTCAAAATTATGTGTTTTTGCGATATTTTACTTGCCGACGCTCGCCCAATTCGCCGTAATTACGACCGCAAGTTTTGATTTGTTTCCATTAGTTGGGATTTTTTCTAAACCTAACACGAAAATACAATTTGTAGGACGGTGTGAGGCTACTTTTCCAAGGAATATCTAGGAGAAAGTGAGCTTGGTTGTATTTTCTAACATATTTCCTCCATAAATTCTGTCCAAAACGAGTCAACACCGCCTGCATTGAATTAAGCAAGAATAAAAATTGTCCAAGGTTCTACAAGTCATAGATTTGTTTCCTTGCTTTAAATTCCAGAAAAATTTAAGTATTAGTGTAACTTGCAATCGTGATTAACTCCTAATTGGGGGAGCGTTGGCAAAGTGCAACTTGGTTTTTACGGGCTATTCATCTACGTTGACACTTTTAATTTGATATATTAGGATATTGCTACGTCTGGTTCCACTGTATAGACCGCAATGCTAAGTTCGGATTCCACGTATTAAATATATTGCTACGTTTGGTTCCACTGTATAAAACGCAATGCTAAGTTTGGTTTCTACGTACTAAATCGAATGCTAAGTCCGGTTCCACTGTATAAAATACAATACAATACTAAGTTCGATTTCTACGTATTAAATGTAATGCTAAGTCCGGTTCCACTGAATAAAAAGCAATGCTAAGTTCGGTTTCCACGTATTAAATATATTACTAAGTCCGATTCGACCGTATAAAACCCAAGGCTAAGTCCCGCTCACATTTAAAACGCAATGTTAAGTCATGTTCCACTGCATAAAACGCAATGTTAAGTTCAGATTCCAATTATTAAATCTAATTAAATCTAATGCTAAGTCCGGTTCCACTGAGTAAAGCGCAATGCAAAGTCCGGTTCCTTAGTATAAAAAGCAATGCTAAGTTTGGTTGCCTCGTAATAAATCTAATGCTAAGTCCGGCTTCAATGTATAAGCGCAATGCTAAGTTCGGTTTTCATGTATTAAATCCAACGCTAAGTCCGGTTCCACTGTATAAAACGCAAGGCTAAGTCCCGTTCACATTTAAAACTCAATGTTAAGTCATGTTACTCTGTATAAAACGCAATGCTATGTTTGAATTTCATTTATTAAATTTAATGCTAAGTCCGGTTCTACTGAGTAAAGCGCAATGCTAAGTCCGGCTCACATTTAAAATACAATGCAAGTTAGGTCAACACGTGATGTTCTCCTTAGGCCATGTCAGGCCTGCCGGCCTGACATGGCTAGTGCGTTACACAACAAATTCCGGTGCCTTTGTATAAATGTCTAATGCTAAGTTAGGTTCACATTTACTCGAAACCCCTTTTATAGGCCCCATTTATAAACCCCGTACCTATATTTATACTAGGTCTATTTTTAATGTACGAAATCCAATGCTAAGTCCTGTTACGTGTACAATCAACACAAAACGTGGTTATAATGTTAAAGTCGTATGCATGTGCGCTGGCACTTTTATATTGACTTAGCATTGAGTTCTGGGAAAACTATAGATTTGTTGTATAAATAAAATAATTTTAGTTTAAAAAAATATAATCTCCTGTATCTAACCTCCTGCTTGGACATCCAAGTATCAGCCTGTTCAGTATTCCTGTAGAGTAAGGGCCTCGATACTTGCAAGGTCACGACCNGTAAGGGCCTCGATACTTGCAAGGTCACGACCAAACTCATCCGAACTTAGAAAATAATTACATCTTTGTCGCTGCAAACATTGATATATTAGATTTTAAATATCACCTTGCTTAAAAAAAACAAAATACAGAGGGAATCAGAGAGCATAATAATGATATTTGCTTCTGTTCAACTCTTCCAAACGCTTCCTGATCGTGTCTGATGCGTAATGACCGTAGGATATCATCTATTGGCTCGTGTTGTCCAACGACACTATCGCGTTTAAATGCGCACTCACTTCCGCTTCAAACGTCTTAAAAGCAATGAAAACAATAATATAATAAGTTCAATCAATAAAATGATAATAATTTTCAAAATAACTTGTTTACAAATATGTGTGCAGGCCCACCTGATGTTTCTGTATTTTAGCTTGTAGGTTGGTAGCATCTTTAAATGTCTCATCACTTGCAGCATCTAACTTTTCGTATATTATCCAGCTTTCCAGTTCATTCGCATCGCGCTTGAAGTACTGGAACCTCCTGGAATCCTCCAATTTCTATCTCTTCACTTTAGTCTCACTCTTGAACGCCGCATATCTCCGCAGCACTTGTTCCCTCCTATCTGCGATATCCTCTGCAGTTTCCAGGATCTTCACTACTGTTTTCCTCGCTGGGCTAAGGTTGTTGAGTGGGTTGATGAGGGTGCCACAATACTCGGTGACCCACTATACCCTATCCAGGCCTGGATAGAATTCAATCTCCTCTTTCCAATGGTACCATTAATTTTTCTACTGGCTAACCACATATTCGCTGTGTATTATGTTGCAAACGAAGTTTGGAACATTATGTGATCACTGATCACGTATGTCTGTCCGTCCGTCTGTCTGTCTGTCAGCGCTCTAACTTTCTTTAGGTTTGACCGATCGATCTGAAATTTGGTGTGCAGGTAGTATAGGTCAATGGTAGGAAGCCTATTGATTTTCAGCCAATTTGAGCTATATAGCACAAATTGGTAGAAAAACTATATTTTCAAAAGTCTTAGATTGGGATGAAAATCGGTATACCGGTGTAATTCGACATTCTGAAAACGACTATGAATGAATTACGCGTCAATTTTCTATCAATTTTGTGCTATATAGCAAAAATTAAAAAAAAAAACTATATTTCAAAATGTCTCGGATCTGGCTGAAAATCGGAACATTAATGTAATTTGACATGCTTAAGAAGAGTATTAATGAATTACATCGTCAATTTGTGCTATATAGTGCTAATTGATGGAAAACCTTTAATTTAAAAAATTCTCAAATTTGCTGAAATTGAATATCTCTACGTAACGTATTATGACATTATGAACCAATTTATGCTACATGGTATAAATTGTCAGATGAACTATGTTCTTGCGTTTCTTGGAACTCTTGAATTTAGATCAACACGAATATACCAATGTATGTATTTGGGTTCTTCTAATATCTATCGTTTGTTGTTTGCAAGATGGATAAAGAATTTGTCGTTTTTATTATTATTATCTCGATGTGCTTCTTGCCAGTGGACAATGGACATGTGACCAAATTCCCTTCCACGACAAAGAGGTTAAAGACTATCGTGTCTTCCATTTCTAAGCAAAATAAGATAATGCCTTTATACTTTCTTTGATTTCAACATAAGAGCCGCGTTTTAACAGCGTAATGTTTTACCCGTTTAATTTAATTGCGAATTCCGCTGCGTATGCATGGTACTTTATGTCGGGTGATGAGAAGCATGAGGGGTAAGATGGCGAAGAGGACCATTTAGGTTTTCTTTGGTTAATTCTTCCTGGCTTTAGATTGTGATGTGACTTGACTTTCTTTCTAAGGAAAGTCTTTTCCCTTAAAAAGTCATGCGGCATGAGTCGCAAATGAAACGATGATGAGCCTATACGCAGCTCTTTTTGCTTCTCACTCATTTGCAGTGCAAATATGTATACGTTTTAATTGTGAATTTTGCTGTGCGTGCATGTGGTACTTTCCTGTTGGGTCATGCATGCATGACCCGGGTCATCTGGTTCAAATAATAGTTATCACGAACTTAGTCTCGTGTCCCTGGACGAGCACGAAACTGCATATTTCTTATGGCACGCGAGTCAACTATTTCAGGTGCTAGTTCCTTTTTCCAGAAAACGCTCAACTTATCTTCCATTCGTTTCCACAAAGACGTTGTTTCCTCATTTCGATTGATGCGTTCACAAAACATACCAAAGGGCGTCCACACCAAAAAATCGAGCCAGTTTGCCTCTGCTACATGCAATTGCATGATGGCTTGGTAATAGTACTTGCGATTACGCTTCAACCTTACCTCATTTTCTGTGTACTCGAGAGGGCTGTACGATTTCATAAAAGGCCAGCAAACAGGATCAACGTTTTTAATCGAAGGAGGGCATTTGACTTCAAGAAGTCCATCCTCAATTATCCCGTCAGGAGATGCTGCAAATATCCCGTTTTTAAGGGAGATAACCAATCCTTTTCTTTGAACAGCGCCAAGAGGAAGTCCTTTCCACTTTTCGTGCGATCGAATTGCGGTACTTTCGTGCTCCAAACCATGCAACATATCTTTAGTGGACACCATACGAGTATTCGTCGAAGCTTTGAGAACTGCAGATGTTGATGTAGTAGGGCGAAGTGTAAATATCCTTCCCGCATTTGATGCCGTGATACGATTCTTCCTCTCAACGTTCCATAGAACACTATTAGATTTGGCCACTGTCTCGTCCGCAATTCGTTTCATCTGCTCTTTTAAAACTTGTAAGGAATCCCACAAATTTTGAACGCATATTTGAAGTTTCTCGGCTGAAATGTCAGAAGCTTGAACATTAAAACCATAGTGCTTGTCCGCTTTTCCTTTGGGAAACTTGTAAGGGGCGACTTTTTGACAGCGCTTAACTCTCTTTCTTGTCTGTACTTTTATTGCTTTTTGTTCCAACACATTCCAAATTGAAGATGGCTGGAACGAGCCTAATAACTTGGCAGCTGCCGGACCCCAATACGAACAATGGTTGGTGGCAGGTACGGCGCCGTACATTCGAAGTTGATACAAGCCTCTCTGGCTGATGTTGTATCGTTTCCCTTCTTGATACTTGTTAGCCTGTGACATAAAATTTTCAGCTAAATTGGTAGTTTGCATGTATATTAATGAGGATGACAGCGATGCAATCCGATCAATGGCAGAAGTCAAAGGAGTTCATAATGAAAGTTTCTTCATATTGTCGTAGACATTAGCTTCTTGTCTACGTTTTCCAGTAGCTGGGCAAAAATATTCAGCACAATAGCTATGTTCTCCAAAAACGTGTTTAACAACGTTTTGAACGTCCTTCTCGAGAACAAGAATTTCATTGGCGCCTTCATCTATGCGATTGTGATGATGCTGTATAGCCTTTGGGATTCCTGCCGTAATTCTTTCAAACTTCTGGCTTAAGCCACTTATGCGTCTCTCTGACAAGGGTATTTGAACAGATCCATGGCCGTTCACGTTATTTGAACCTATTCCCAAGAGTTTACACCGCAGATTTCGTAATGCGTGATTCAGACATTCTATTTTTTCCACTTTAAGGCCAGGGTAGACATTCTGGACGACAGAATAAACTGAAGAGTCCGCGTCACCAACGAACTTGGTGTATATAAGGTTGTGGTCTTGAATGCTACTTAAATCCTACTTCAAGTATTCCATCAGCCTCCATGGCAGTTGAAGGGCCTTCCCAATTCTTATAACATTTGTGATCGTTGGATTTTATGCCATTGTTTAGAGCTCTGGTACAAATTAGGCATGCTGTATTCCTCATGGACACGTGCAAGACTTTTTTTGTCCTCTGGCCAAGTATTACCGCAACTCCAGAAGATGCATTGTAACCATGCCCGTACGATCTCATTGACCATCCTCCGTCTACAACGACCGTTATACATGGAATTTTGGCAGGCTCGCCCTCAATCATCATTTCCGCAAAGTCTCCTGCTTCTATAGCTAGGTCTCTTTTCTTTGTACCAGCCTCCATTGAAAGATTTGCTGCTTTTTCAATGTCATCAGCTGACACGCTTTGATTTGTTGCGAATGACATATACGGCTGAGGCGGTATGTCCATAGATTGTAGTAGGGAAGACGCAGCAGAGTAGTTCACTGGACTAATGGCGCATCCCCATGCGAATGCCTGGTTTGCTGGAAGCGTTGTTGCTTCATCCTCGCTCGAAACAGTTGCTTCAAAGTTGCAAACCTCGCAGTGATAGGCAATTGCAGTTTCATGTCCTATCCTTTTTTCATGCCCATGAAATCGGAGCCGGAGCAAGTTGCAGAGCGTCGAGATATTTTTTATATGGCTCTGGTCAGGCTTGAAAGCGAAAGTATTCTTCGACCCTCCATTTGCTGTGGTTCAATTATGGCAGTGTTCGGACTTACATTCAAAGCAGTTTCGTGACAAGCAGTTACGAATAAAATGTCATCGGAACTATCCTTGAGGTGCTGCAGTCGTTCAATCTTGCGCTTCCCTTCTGCAAACGTTTGACTCATTGTCGGTAAATTACATGGACCCACAGGATTCGCGGCAACACGTGGTAGACAATCTATTTTTTAAATGCATTGACTTTGGCCGTATTCTCCCAGTGTAGATAAACTGTTTTCAGATTCCATGGCATTTTTATCTTCCTTACCTCTTCTCATCGAAGCTTATTGAAGGTGTATGGTACATAATTTTTAAAAGGACTTTTTGGAACTCTTAACTCATTAATCCAGATAGATTTTTATGACCAATTAAAATAATAATGACAATAAAATAATAGTGTTGGCTTTGTGTACACACGGTTTTTGAGACGTTTTTGGAGTGTAAACAGTAGTACACAAAACGAAAGTAGCTCATTCGTTGAAGAACCGAAACGAAAACACGTTTATAAACAAGTTTTCTCGGTTGACATGCCCGTTACTGAAGGCTGAAAGTAAGCACTTCCCTTTTCTCAGCATTTTTTTAGCAAAGTTTTGCCGTTTCAAATCATCATGTTTAGTAATGGCGCGAAGTAATAAGTTACTGAAGTGTCCAATGACTTCGGTTTACTATTTTGTTTGTAAGGGCATGAATGAAAATTTTAGTGTGGCTAATAAGACATTGAGATTTCTTGGCATGTTGAAGGTTGATTTTATGTCCTTCTTTACTGTTTTACGTACGTAATTTAAACCCAAATTGAAGTGAGTGGTAAGCAATTGAGTATTGTAAGAGACATGTAGAAAGTTATTATAATTTATAATGATGCCCGATCGAAATGAAAAGTTCGTTGAGGCATGCAGGGACACGTTTAGAATACTCTTGAAGGTCTATAGACTTAGATGCAGTGCAATAGGTGTCATTGGACTTTGCAGTTTCCGCAAAAAAATACAGAAAAAACGGCAATTTGAAAATTTGTACACGTTTACTACACACGTTTTTTCGTTTACATCCCTGTACACAAAACGGAAGTAAACGCAGCAGCTGTACACAAACCAAAAAGTGTTCAGCTCGGTATTTTGGAAATCCAGCACAGGTAAACCACAAAACGGTCCGATATGTGAACACAAAGCCAACACTACTCCTTCTTCATCACAGCGTCGTTGTCCTGTCACATCTCCTGTCGTTGCTGGCAGGTATTGTGTTAGTCATCGGAAAAAGTGAAAAACTCAAATTTTGAAATGCGCGCTTTAAAAAATTTGCAGACGTGTAACGCTTGGCGATTTATGCTGCGCAGCGGCTGTTGCTATGAAAGGACATGGTAGTCGGCGGTTCACTGAACCCAACTCTCCTCCTTCAGGAGATGATGTATTGGATTTATGAAAGTCCAGTCCAATGTAATTGGACCTTGGGATAAACTTAAATGTTGAAAAATTTAATAATTATTTGTCCGCCAGCCGCAAAGCCATTAAAATGTGGGCGTCCTTGCATTTTCAAATCATTGCGCGTTCTTGTTACTCCATGGAAATACTCTATTATGGAAGCGACTCTTAATTACATTAGCTAGCTTAAACGCGAGTATATGTATTGTATACATAAATTTATCCAAAACATTTTTGCGCTCATAAGTTTTTGTATAGTATACAGAATTATTTGGACCCATGACGAATACTGCGTAAGCCATGCCATTTTAATTTGCTTCTTCCAAGTGAAATTTATTGGGTCTTTTGCATGGACAAATGTATCCTGCCATTGTCGTTAAAGAAAAATATATACTAAATGGAACAGGTTGGGTCATTTACAATTAACCCTACCAAACATAAACTGTTACTCAGCAAGAAATTTGATATCAGCAAGATTCATTTTTCTACAGTCTGTGTTTTGTTTAATAATACAGCTTGCGACAATCAAAAGATAATATCGATTGTTTTTTTTTATTCCTACCAAGTCAATCTAATAATTGTGAAATTCCATTAGTCAGGACGTAGTGATGAAACTTTTTGCCCAACGTTATGCTTTTGCCGTCAAAGTCTGGCTGCATTTTACTTAACAGTAGTAGATCTAGTTTACTTTCGTATCCGTTCCAATTAATAAACGCGGACAAAATTCTTTCTTTACAGTTTCAAACACATTAATCTGGAATTAATTACTTTTAAGAAATTTATCTACTTGGAGAAGGGGCACCACGTCGTCAAATCCATCCAAGTAAAATTCCTTCTTTTCTGTAATCCGTTGTATACAGGCAGAGGTTATAGCCCTCAGATTAGCTGCAGCGGCTATGAATGAAACAATCACTATTTAATGGAGCAGACAAATCAGGAAGTCACTATTTACCCCAAATACAATCCAATTCATTCCTCCAGAGGCATTTTAACCGCAAAAGAAAAACTGAAATCAATAAAGCTCATTCAATCCCAAAAGTGAAGGAGATGCACGCTTGAAAGGAAACCTAGGGGAAGCGGCCAAGACTTCAAATCAAATAATGAGACAGGTCAGGACCTAACCTGTCCTAAAAAATCAGCTAGTACTTCAGAAGCAACCAATCAAAAAGCGTCCAAAGTTCAGTCAAGTAGAAGAACATAAAAAACTAGAACCGCATAGGAAGATGTATGAGAGACTCGTTCGGTCTAGTCAGTATACAATTACGTCTGATCTCGCCTCTATCCTCCTCTTATTGTCAACTTTCATTTTAGGACGTATCATTTACTCAGTAAAATCCAATTCATGATGTTTGATTGAATTTATTTAATTTACTGAAATGCTTGGATAATTAGCTGAATATCATGTGCGCTGTAGAGTCCTGGAATGAAAGCCGGGATGGATATCGACGAGATGAGACGTTATTGTATATCTGGAAGGGCAGACTAGTGACTAGAAAGTACGAGTGTCTCATACATTGCTTTTTATGCGGTTCTAGTTTATTTATCACTTGTTGGCATCAAATGTCAAAATATTCAAGCTACGATTTTTACAGAATTTCAACTGTAGTAAGTTCATGACTGTTTTCTGGAATTTGCAACTACAATGTAATCTGTTTCAATGTTGTCTTCATACAGACATATTAGTTTCCATGTAATGACATTGTAAAATTCAGCGTAATCATTATAGCTTTATATGAAGAAAACAAAGTCAAATCGGGTGGCCATGTTGGGCGATTTTCTCGAGTTTAAGAGATGGGTCATAACTCAATTTTCGTTGTTACCTTATGAAAGGCCTGAGGAACCCGCATGCCAAATTAGACGAAGTTTGAACCGATTCCACTATACACTTTTTTCGTTCTAATATCGGACAAAAGTTTCATATTTATCGCATCCGGTTGTATTGGTCCAGCTCGATTTAGTACAGTTAATCCAAAAGTCGTTGATAAAATCATATTATTACTTTAAACGAATGACATATATTAAAGGGCTTTACTAGAAACTTTTTCCTGCATTAAATGGAAGGCAAGGACTAAAATTCATCGTTTTTGCATCCAGTTGTATTGCTACAGTTGAATTCCATTGAGTCGTTTGAGAAATTATAGATGAAACCATGTTACTTTGTACGGAAAGTGACGTATTTGATATTAGATTGACAATGCCTCCTACAGAGAGTCAGAACGGATTGACTCTGCAAGAAATTTTCTTTAGCGTTTGCATAGAGAGCTTCTTGATACTCGCCTCTCAAAAATGGAAATCGAGCCAGTTCAACTGGCAGTGAAGAAAACAATTCAAAGCTCACTTTCCTATTCCAACCGGTGGACAAAGATGTAAGCACTCAACTTCAAAAGACTTTTCTAATATTCCTTATACTCGGTGTCAGAAAGGTCAAATCTACTCGAATTAAATTACAGGGGTTCTAGTATGCACTACATACGACCAAACAAGGGTTGCCTTCGACTACTTTGTCGTATTGTTAAACACGATGGTCAAGGGTTACGTTAGGTTAGGTTGACAAAAAGCCCGGCCAGCACTGAGGGGTTGCTAAGTATTGGTGGAATTATCGTAATTTTTGACTCATTTGTGAGTGACCAAGCGGCTGTTAAGTCCATTGGCCACATTTTTTTATATATATTTGATCTTTTTAATACTCTTAACCAGAAAGGATAAACAGGAAGGCATTCCGTCTAAAGGCTTGTTTCATTTAGACAACCACCATACCGCCACTCCGCACCAAACAGCGGATACGTTTCTCGAGCCTCAACGACAACGTCCGTTTCGTATCGTTTCGACTAACTATGAAGCAAGCCCTTCTACTTATTATGCTAAATGGGGTGGAGTCCACCAGTTTTTCTCATTTCTCATGCAAGCCTGAAAGTAGTCCCGGTTTTTGTGTCAAATGCCGTCCAAAAGACTTTGTATTTAGGATTTAAGAAGACGCCTGCTGTGTATCCTATCAACATGCCATAAAATTAACATCTCCATTTCAACGACCAACAACATTTGTGTTTGGTCTAATTCCAACAGTTGCGTACGACGGAACTATAAAAATATCCCCTGTCGTGCTTCAACAACACTAGTAAAAAGAAGTCACACTCGTTGCTGACGGCCAACAACTCTAGAAGCAAACATTTTTAACTGACTTTGAAAGCGCAGATTACTTAAAAGCTTGGCTAACCTTAGAATTAAGACTAACCAATAAAAATGTTAAATGTATCTATTTTGACTTATTAAATGTTGCAAAACATGCAATTTTTTATGTTCCGGTTTCGGATGAAATCGTGATCCAGGTTCGATCACTGAATTTTGTGTGCTTCCTCGTGTGACTTATCTATCGAATTTCTAGAGCTACGAGATGTCAGTTTTATGTTGAAATGTGTGAGTGGGTGAAACAAAGGTCAGGTCAATTTTACAGTAACATTTACTTATTTCAAGGGCAATGAAATAGCTTTCACAATTATTTACAAGTGATTTCCTGATTTACCAGGAGGAGGAATATTTTAGTCTGTTAGGTTAGGTTAGGTTAGTCTGTTCAGAGGTAATACAGAGAGGGAGAGTGTATTTGAGTAATATTGGTGGGTGTATCGACAGGCCACCTGAAAAAAGGAACAAGTACAATGTGTGTGTGTACATGTGTACAAAACATGCTTATCACATTTTATGGAAAATGAGACAGAACTACCTATCCATTTATACAGGACTGAGGTAAAAATGAGCACTACCTTCTAAATGAGAGGGGTAGTTTTAAACTCAAAAGAACAAAGACACTTTTTACATTTTACATCAAAAATGCCTTATGAAATAAAGAAATATAGTGGAATTCTGCAACATTAAATAAACGCTTACGGCATTATGACATTAAACATCGCTTTAAAATACACATTGTGTCGCGATTTAAAACTCAATGTGCATCTGGGACATTTTGCGGTGAATTAGCAATTATTTTTCTAGCAAGTAGGGTAGAAAAAATTTAGATTATAGTTTTACCCTTTGACAGTAGGATAAATGCGAAAATTGCACGTAAATTTTATAATTATGTTATTACAAGTAGTTATGCTCCTCTGTTAAAACAATTTTTTAATTTATAATTGTTTCTAATTTTTGAATAAGTAAATAGTCGTCTTATCAGTTGCTAACTTATTACTATTTGATTATATGACATCTCGTCATGCAAGCTAAGACAACACGTATTACATTCAGAGTTATTGCGAACCATATTACCTCCACTCAGAGTTGATCAATGACATATATCAAAGATTCGTCTTTTATCTTACGCACTGCTACATTACGGAAGCACCAACAAAAACAAGCTGAATCAAAGTAATGTGGTAGGTGATGGCAGACGCCACATTTGCTTTTTTTTCAATTACGGTGGAACTAAATAGATTAAACACAATAGTGACTGACAGAAAACCAATGTCATTCACTTTTGAAAATTTATCTTAATATCATTGTCTTTCCATTCAAAACCCGTCCAATCATTTGAATACTTGCAAATTTTCTCCCTACGAGTTTTGCTAATTTGACAACATTTTCACGTGTTTTTCGTTAATTTTTTAAACTGGAAATTTTACGTTACATACTTGGTAATGTAGTAATGGGGTATACTTGGAGCTATGAATTTAAATATAACTTTTACTTTGCTCAATTGCAATGATTCAAATTTTTACAGCAACTGATGATGATGTGCAGGTTTGAAGAATGCGTACTTTTTCATGAGCATATCAAAAGAGTACATGAATTTATCATATGTGTTCATATAGACGTAGGTATAGCGTAAGTACCATTTTATCCGAAAAACGGAGTTTTTAAAAGGAAAATCATATCTATGCAATTTTTGACACAAGTTAATAGAAAGAGGCCATGGTATGACAGGGGAGGGAGGGTGGTTGTCGATTGGTATGACAGAGAATGATAGGGGTGGGAGGGGGTCCAAAAAATTACGAAAAATCGATGACGTAATTTATGGATGATTCCTTACACACCCCTTTCTCTATCATTCCATTCTCATCTAAAAACGTTTCCATTTATTTTATGGTACGCTTTTGAACGCATATAAACTCGAAGAAAGATAATCATAAGAATATCTGAATACACACAGCTACGCATTAATGACCCAGCCTAGCTCATGCTTTTAATGGGCTTTACAATAAAACAAATGTTTTTTTAAACAGTCTAGCACCATCTCCACCACCATTATCATCATTAGTTTCACGCACACAGTTCTTAACATGCTTTGGGTATTCATCATTCCATGATTTCTGCGATGATGAAAAAACCCCCCACCACCACAATTTTCTTATACTTCATTCTCCCTATGAAAAAATTACTGTCACTTACCACTATTTCCCGACCATCCAGCAGCGTATTCCCCTCCACACTGCAACCCACAGGACGCTTTCTCCCTAAAATACATTGACGACATCCTGCCCAATTTCATTTCACATTTGCCTTAAAAGACACGCCACCAACGCCATACCGTTACACACTATCGTGTGGGGCGTTTGCCATTTTTCCTTCATGGTAAAGTGTACATCACTACTGCGATGTAATAGAAGCAGTATTCGTGAAACGTTTCTAAATTTACCATAACTTTGTGCATTTACTGCCCTTGCGATTTTTGCATAGTTAAACAATGTGAGATAGCTAGGCTAATTCCTCCAAACAGTGAACTGACAGAAGCTGCTAAAGTTGATTTTAGTTTACAAACCTATAAGTATTCATGACAGACTAAAATTAACAGCATCCAGGCGCTAGCCGAAAGCATAACCTCTTGTTCATTCGAACGAAGTGGTATTGAATCTAAAACGAACACCATGAATCATATTTTTATGATACCTGGTGATATTTTTGCTGCTCTGTGTGCTAGTAAAAACTTTTGAAAATGAAAATTATTAGTTTTAGTAAAATGAAAATATTTCGTGGTTCGGCTTGAATTATTCTTGAAGCCGTATTATCAATTCATGTCTATCATGCCGTATTACTAATAAATCAATAAAATTTTATGAACAGTCCACGAAAATTGGCGCATCAAATCAAACAAGTTATTGAGGAACTAAAAAGTACGAACTCGTTTGAGGACACCTTATCATAAGCTGAAGAAAGCTTGAGAGAAAAAATATCGATAAATAGTTTTTATTTTTGAAATTTTTTCAAGATTAACACAAGACTTAACGTACAGACGTTTTATTGTTTGAATGTTCTTTCACCCTCAGCACCAAACGCATTCGCAACGTGTAGAATATAGAGCCCGTCCAGAAGTGAACAGTGATCTGCTCTGTATGACACAGCCTGGAATAGGTTCTTTTTTGTGTGAATCTGGGGCTTCAGACCGAACGATATTTGAATATATCCGGTTAACTTATACTTTACTCGAAGTTGATCGTCCACCTCTACGAATCTAAAATCCTTAAAGCTCCAATCATTAGCAATTGCTGCTTGGATATCGCTGGCTGCGTAGGTGTGGTTTTTATGCTTTCAGGAAAGAACGACATATTTTAATTTATAGCCCTGCACTTCATCATACCACTGAGGTCAGCACAAGTTTTTGGCACGGTTTCACTACATACCGCGTTTTTTTCGCCTTAGATATTAAATTAGTGGTTACCGCAGTTTTTTCCAGGAAATTAGTGTTTGTTTCCGTCCACTTTGTACTATCTGTATGCATACGTTTTGTTCCATATTTCATGTTGTAAAAACAAAGCACTTTTCTTTCCGAGTTTATCTTAGCAGTCCTGTCTAAAGTTGGTTCAATCGTTAGTGATTTTTTGCAACTTCCAGCTAGTGTATGATTGTCGCGATACTCAAATTTAAAAATTGTAGTATCACTATTAAAAGCAGCTTTAAGGTTTAGCGAGCTAATCAATGCCGTTTCTTCAAAAGTTTTATTTATTTTCAGTGTGGCGCAACTTTGAAGTATCGTCATTAACCACTTCCTCGAAATCAACGTCAGACTTTTCTACCAGGTCCTGAATTGCATCTCCTAGTATTTGGCCGGCCATTACAATGTTAACGATAGTTACGTTGGTTACTGGAAACCTGTAGAACCAAGAAATAAATATAAATTCGTATGTTTTGCATAAACACAATTGCATACTTCTTGACAAAAGCGGCACTCAGGTAACAATTTGAGTTAGTTATTTGAGCTCATAAAATCACAAATGTTCTCTTTTTAGTGTGATCTAGTAGTTCAAACTTTTGACTGATAACAAATCAAAAGAATAAGGTTGTTTTAAGTGGTATGTATATTCTAAGGCGTATATAATCATTTGAAACAAAGATCATTGGAAGTAAATGTACAAAACCTGTCTTTTATTACATATATTTAGCAATTAGTTTGTCATGAAACGGTGTCAAGGCAGGTTGCTTTCACAAGCACTGTGTAGTAAACTCTATGCAGTTCTGTATACCGCATTTCTCCTCCATGCTTTTCTAAAAGCATCAAAAGGAGGCTTAACATTTTGAAACATAAAAGTAACAGCTAATACTTCTTAATCTAGCTTTACTTTTCGACTTTTGTTTGTGTATTACATTTCCATTCCCTATTCCAATGTCGTATTTCCGAACATCTCGTGCGATTAAACTAACCGTACTGAATATGTGCATATCAATAGCGAACCGTTCAAGCAACATCTACAATAACTTTTTTCGCAGAAACAGCATTTATCTAAACTTATTTAGTATATAAAAGACTTATTCACGCACACGTTTTTTCATATAAGTGCACTTTTTGTATAAAGTTTTGTATAAACTAGATTTAAAATTCTGTCACTGAAGCTGAAAAGAGTTTTCATTTACTTGCTTTTGTTGGAAAGATGCAAAACAAAAATTATCTCACAATATGAAAATTAAATCAAAGCATTAACTATTTATAGCAAGAATCTATCAAAAAGGCATCCCGACATGCACCAGTTGACTCTCCGTTTAACAGTGCGGAAAGGAGCCGAATGCATTCCAGTTGCAACTTAACCAAAAACCTGCTTCATAGCCGAACTTATTCAGATTGCAAGCCAACCAAAGGCATTCGGCCTGCAATTTAGACAAATGTATTTGACCGCAAATACAAGTTGTGATGGTGTTATTTGTCTGCAAGAAGATCGAACATGTATGGTCTGCAAGTAGGCCAAATATCAAGTAGGGCGAACGTGTTTGACCTGCAAGTAAGCAAACTGAGTTTGGAAAACAAGTTAGCAGGATTGGTCAAACCATAGCCGTCAGAATAATAATTTAGAAAGAAAAAAGCCTGTTTAAAAGGATCTATAAATTCGGTTAACTTAAATTTTGACTTTTTGTATTCCAGTGTGGCTTGGTCTATGTTTGGACCGTTCATTAATGACGTCATCCAATTTTCGGTAATTTCTGACACCTTCCCTCTCCTGTCTCTTCCTGTCACTATTTTTCAGCACAACCCCCTCCTCGTCATGTAGCCAAATTTCGTATTCATCGCTCATTGTTTTATGTAACCATACAATGTAAGTGTCCCTTTTTTGATGCAATATCTTGTGCTAAAGCATTGGCAAAAAACAAATCATTTAAAAAATCGTTATGCTTTGAAGTATCTCGGTGCATTTGGAGTCTCAATTATGCCCTGCATAATGCAGCCCGAAATGACGACACTATTCAAACAGTCTTACTGGCTGTATTTTTGAATTTTATGGGGGTTATAAAAATCCATGAAACATTTTATTTGGAAACGAGGAATGGTACCAGTATAATGACTGGACTTGGAGATTTTGTTATGCCTATTTTCAAGCAAAGTCCAAAAAACCTTAATACGAACCGACCAATTAATTGATGAAATTGTATATATTATTTGACACTTCAAGTTACACGAGGTCGAGTAAACCAGGGTGTCCAAAAATGCATTATTTGTAATACACTTTTTCTGAGTCCTTACTTTAATTTTAAGAGAAGTTTGGAGTTAGCAAAGTAGACTGTCACTAATCGTCGGAAGCTCCTTCCCTCCCCCGTCGTTTTGTGTTATATTGTTCCAAACCCTCCTTCCCCTCTATGAGGGGCCGTCAATAATGAACGGCCCCTTTCTTGGGGTTTTAGTCGTAGGTAGAAAAATTATTGTTGGCGAGACTGCATTTACGTTTTATTCCCGGTTTAGCAATTAGTAGTAAGAAACATTAGAAAAACACGTGATTTGATTATTACTATTATTATATTATAAAATGGTTCTGACCGTTAAAAACGAATTGTTTATCGTCCAATCCAAACACCTATGGACGATAAACGAACCGGACATATAAACCATGCATTCTGAGCTGGTAAAGTCGACATAAAAAATTAATTAGTTCAAGGCATAATACGAATGAACACGTTCGATAGAATGCGATTGTGGTATGACAAATCACAGAGCAAGAATACCGTACAAGCCTTATGACCCAGTGGGTCCCAGTGAAATCAGCTGATTTTTACATATGTTGTAGAACTTGACGCGCTGAACAAAAGTGTCAAAGGCGCCAAGTCCGTATCTTTTCATTTAAGCCCGCTAGGGGGCGCTCAAGTTTCAAAAGTCAAAATCGTGGGTCCCGGTGAAATCAGCTGATTTTTAGATATGTTGTAGAACTTGACGCGCTGAACAAAAGTGTCAAAGGCGCCAAGTCCGTATCTTTTCATTTAAGCCCGCTAGGGGCGCCCAGTAAGGTCTACGTAGCGTAAGACTTGATGTTCCTGTGCACAGTCCCTTTATACGGGTTTTATGCATAACTTAACAATGTGCTCTACCGTACACATAAAATTCTTCTTTGTGAAATAACCAATGATAGTGATATACTTTGCACGTCAACTACCTGGTCATGTTGCTGGACTAATGACCGCTTCATGTCCCCTTAGTGCAATGGGGACCAATTCCCGCCAACCACCCGGTCATATTGATGGACGTATGACCGCTTCATGTCCCCTTAGTGCAATGGGGACCAATTCCCGCCAACCACCCGGTCATATTGATGGACTTATGACCTCAAATATTACAGAACCATTTCTCTTAAGGTTCTTCTATTATGATTGGAAGTTCAGGTACTTCGCGGCCAGCTGCGTCGGCAAATGCATTCAAAGATTTTTCAGGAGGATATCTGACTTGCTCTTCATGTCTGGCGTATCCCAAGTACCAGAGCACACTGGCAGCATGCGCACACATGCCAAGAGTTCTCGCTCCGACTTTGCATGTGCAATACCATTCATCAATGGCTCTTTCTGCTGGTTGCGGAGGGAGGTTGCCATCCGGATCAACAGTCGGAGTAAACGATATAAATACTTTATATCTACTGGCGTTTGAGTGCTTGGAATAAACATTGCACCTCAAAACATTGTCTGCATACAAGCACAGTTCAAAACTAAACTGGTCATCCCTTCGAATCTTGTCGAGAACGTATCCAGGACTTAGACGCAGCTGATACGTGCCGTATGTTAGGTCCCTCAGATATTGTAGTGGCAGTCGAGGAAACTGTGGTAATGCCATATTACGACCATCCATCTGCACCCATTCTCGTCTGCGCCGTTCCCAGTGACCTCCATGGACTCGTACTTCCAACGTATTTGGAACATTTGCTTGGGCTAACATGTCTCTTGCTTTTTCAGCAGTTTGTCCGGGGCTTACAACGTTACCCCTGAAAGCATTAATTAGTGCGCAACCAATTTTAACAAAATCTGAGAGACTAGGTAAATGAGGGGCAGGAATTTCGTTTTTTAGCAGCTTAAACATTGATTTTAAATGCCCATTTCTTGTTTCGACAATCCATCGAATTGAGGTAACTAGTCTTGAATTGTTTGCATCTTCCCATGATCCTTGTCTATGTTCTCCTAGAACAAATCCTGGCATCTCAGTTTGAACCCCAAGCCGATTTAGAAGGTCTCGAGCATCCCGATAAGCACGGTCAACCACAAAAATATCTCCTTCTTGTAGCCAATTACGTAAGCCGTTGATATCTCTGTTAAGTTGGTTTACAAGAATACATCCGTCATTATTGCGAGCATCAGAAAAATATGGACCATGAACATCTAATATGTATCCATCTGGTGCAACCATAAGGATTGGCTTAACTAAATGCTGGCCTTTAAAGAGGCAAAATGATTGGCGTAGAACACGGTGGTTTGAGCTCTATGGTATCTTTAGGTAAGTCCCATCTATGACTAAAATCGCTTTTCTCTGTTCTTGATCCGGGTTAAATAATATATTGGAGAAGTCTGTAACATGGTCAGCAATAAATCGCTCTCTGGTTATAGCTCGTACCCCAAGATGTAGTGGGACAAAGTTTTCAACTAGTGACTTTCTAACGTTACTAATAGTCAAACTAGCTGCTGACCGTGTTCGGAGATTAAACATAACTTTGAGAAAGTCATCACTTAAGCCATGCCTCAGTTTACAAAGGAACATAATAATGTCTCTTCGTTTTATGTTTCGACGTACCTCATTTAAAATATAGGCAGGACATGCTGCTTCCAGTTCAGTAAACTGATTTTTTCTATCCCGGTGAGACTTAAATTCTTCGTCTGTAAACTAATCGGGATCATCAAATCGACTTGGGACATATTGTATCGCTTTTACTCGAAGAGCTTTCATCCAACGGCTGACTTCTTCTCCTGGCATTGCTACGTGCCGTCTGATGGACAGAAGATCTTGTATTAGAGCGTTTTGGATTGATTGCATATCATTAGAGAGATGAATAGGACATATTCGGCCGTTTTGAGTAATATATATGTCCCGTTGAAGAAATACGTCAATTCTGGCAGAGAATGGAATCCGACGTAATGCTCCTTGCTCACCACACACAACGCATCTATGGGTGTTTCGCTGTAGAACAACATTCAATAAGGGC
>JAHZMX010005047.1:0-16531 GCA_027743895.1 Seira musarum
ACTTTTTATAGGATCTGATTATGGACAGGCAAAGATACCTAGCATTCAAAAACGGCTCATGAAATGACTAAAGCTAGATACAAAATTTTTGGCACGCTGAAATACGGCCTTTTTAATTAAAAAATCCGTCGATATTTTGTCAGGCCAATGTGTTTAGTTGTGTTCATTATAGTAGTCACTGTTTGAACTATTATAGTAAGAAGCTTTTGAAACGAAAAGGTTATTTCATATTTTCAAAAATTAAAAAAAATCATTAATATGCTCAAAATTATTAACTCATCGCAAATCAAACGCCGTTACTTACACGCAGATTTCAGTTCTGGTCAAAGATTGTATTTAGATTTTAGTACAAGCAATTAGCAGGCCCAAGCTTTCAACCATAGAATTAGCGATAATACATTCCAGATGCGACGTTGAAATAACAACAAAAAGCATAAGTACTACAAGGCAAAAAAGTTTCGAAAAACATTTCTTTCCTTCGTGGTTTGATAAACTATATTAGGTTCACCAGCTCACCGTAGGGCGAAAATTTAAAAAGTCAGTCTGTTTGACTACTGCTTGCAGCAGTCTGGAAAATGAGTGAGAAGCTCTAATACTTGGCGCTGTAACCAGTATGAAGTATGTACTATGTAAAAAAATTATGAAGCACTAAAATCAGCGAGAAATTGCTATCATTTTTTTGTACGACTTATTATTCCTCTAACAACTTTCATTGCTGACTTAATTTTTACGTTTGTGTTTTGTGCCTTTTTCTCCTATTAAACTAATGCCGGTGGTTGTTCTAAATTTTTGTGATTTTGAACAATCATTCGTTATCTAGATTTATCTTGAGCAAATGTAATACTCCATCAACAAATATTTAGCAATTAAATTCTTACCACGCATACATATTTTCTTGAAAATATCGCAACTCTGAAATTTTCAACCAATCTCCTGACTAGAGAATTGCAAAAAACTTATTCAACTCTTGAGTACCGAAAATGTATGCAACTGACTTTATTAATCATAATGTCAATAAATTGATTGTTTGGTTTTTATTCCTAATGTCTGGAATGGCAAAGTCTCCAAACAAAAAAAATGTAAACATAAATGAAAAGTTCTTGTTTTTTACAAAAGCTCATTCTAAAATCAATGACGTTACATATTGCTCAATACGCCACCAGTGGGTTGATACTGACTCCACTTAACAATGACTATTTTATTGTGACTGATTTCAAGTTTTTCAATGCAAAATCGGAATCTAAAATGCATATTGGATTCAAAAAATATGTTGTCAAAAACTAAATGTGGTCAAAGACATAGTATTCGTTTTCTTTGGGCAAAATGATCCCAAAATTCCATTCTTTGATAAACACCGTAATAAATACATTGTGGAGTAATTGGAAGAATTGTATCGACTCATGTATTGAAACTGTAAAAGGTGCACAATAAGTGCAAGTGAGTCGCCAGTTTAAGCCAAAAAAGCTAAATGGTAATAATTGGGTTGTGTTTTTTGTCCACACATGTATACCGGATTGAGCTATTGTATGCTTCTCTCATAAATTTTGGAGGCTGTTTGAAATTGAAAGCAATAAGGGTGGAATTGGTTGTAGAGATTATTGGACGCTGCGATGCGAAAATAGAAAAATGCGCAAAAGTTTGGAAGTAAAAAAGGTCATTGTAAAGTTGGAAGATAACCAACGGCCAACGACGGCTGAACGTTAGACTCTGATCTACAAACTACCAATACCAGTATTTATAATCAACTGGATAAGTTTCTTGTATTTTACTTTCTAGGATAATCGGAGATACCTGATAATCCGGATTTAAAAGATCAAATAATTTAATAAAGCTGTAAAAGCAGCTATAGCAACGTAGCTGATTACTAATAACAGGTCTAAACCCTGTCTTACTCATCCTGTTTTAATGTGTCATAGATATTGATGTCTTTCATGTCCCATAAGTAGCCACTCATGCATACTTAATATTGACGTCATGACATGCATAAAAATTGTTTCTATTGCCAACTACTGTTTGTAGTTTAAATATTTTAAAATTCTATTGTAACAGCCATATTAAGTTTTTAAAAGGCATTTGAAGAAGTTATCACCAGCTATTCGTCCTACTTAAAAAAAAACAAGTTAACGGCATGTTGTCGTGAAAGGTTTGCTGAAGAAAAGATATACAACATATAATTGATTTTCATTTGTATTTGCCGTGCTGTATTACGTCAAATCCATTTATCTACTCACTAATTACTTTTTTGTATTTACGTTGTCCAAGCCCCAGGAGTATGTCACACGTTTAGTGATAATTTATCTGGGATAATATAAATAATTTATTTAGGCCAAATGCCCTCTATAACAAAAACATTTTAAATATTAATCAGTATTGCCAAAAACCAGTCACATTTTGTCCACCAGTCCTCCGCACATGTTACAGGTAAATGCTCGCTATTGTGTAAGACCCTCTTTGACACAATAAACTTTCTTAACCGACACGTGGGAATGGAATATTTAGTTTAAAAATAAACTACGCCGTGAGGTAATTCTTGCAGGAAATGAATTGGGTTTGCTCCACGTTTTTACTCAGACGACGGTCATGAAAACAATTTAACTATTCTTATTGTTTAACTAATCGTATAGTGAATTTTCTTTAAATTCCTGCAAATAACGATCAAAATTTCATTTACTTCAGTTTAATTTTTTCTGTTAAATACTGCATAATAAGGCTGACCTGTAACTAATATCTGCAGCACATTTTTGAAATAGACAAGTTTGAATTAGAAGAATCAAGAATAATGTTTAAGTCGATATCATTTATAGTAGTTTTAAACACAGCGTTTACATTAAATTTGTACGAAAACCATCTGAACATTGAACAGGGTCTTACTGCTTTTCAAAATTGCTTTATCCACATAATCAAGATCCATCGTATATTGAGCGTAAGTCGTTTACTAATTGGATTTAAAATATCTTTTCGTCTTACGGTACTGCATCAGAAATTCATGACACACAAATAGCAAGAGTTATTGGAATTAGCAGACAGAAAGTCTATATAATTGTTCAAATTTCGGTAGTAATTATTTATTTTCATTTTATATTTAAGGATCCCAAGATATTTGGTTCATACGAACTGACACCGATTCGGCTTCCTGTGACATTAACACAATACAGCTACAGAAAGAAGTGGGATCCAATTCATGAGTACCTATCCGCTAGTGAGAATCGTGGGCACTGTTCTCAGTATTCTTGGTATGAAGATGAAGAGCGACACTTCTTTGGCGTACCTCAGCAACGAATTTCCACTGAGTGCACTGTTGTTGTATTTATCGATTCTCCGATGTGCTTCGGACTAATTTCAAGTAGAGAAGAGCCAGATTTGACCTACGTCCTAAACAACGACCTCTGGAGACACAAAGATTTGGCCACTTTAACTTCTTTAAAACCTGGAATGTTTCTCGTTCATATTGGAACAGACCCAACCGGCAACACAATCAATCAGTTAGAAACAATGTTAGCTTCTGAGTACGGATCCGTGGTTTTCCTTAAGTTTCTGATTCGGACTTTCAATTTGCAATCATCAAATGATATGATTTCATCACTTGATGATTACGCATATATTCGAACTTGTCCGGATGTACGAGGCTACATTGACTCAGTTATGCATTACTGTTTCAAAAAATATGAATCCTTGGTTTCAATTACGAATTTTTATGATTGCAAACACAACTTACAGAGACTATTGAGGCCGGAATACGTAGCTTACAAGATTAATTCCGCAGAAACATGGAGGGATATTGAAGCTTACGAATATTCTGAGTGCAAGAATAAAATTGTGATTCAAAACATTATTAATAACATAGAAAAACTTCCACAGGGCGGAATCGAGAAGAATGAGTACGTTCTCGACTGGTCCTTGCATGTTGACCACTTACCACTAATATTGACACGAATATTCTTCTTGGGCAACGTAACATATTATTTTCTTTAATGACGAAGGTGCAGATACAAGTGGGAATTTGGGAAAGACCGTGTACAATTCCGTAATGATTATAAATAACGCTTTGGGTAGGATATGGCTGCAACAAAGTTTTGACATTCCGAGCGAGCTATCAGTTACTGGCGTTGTCACAGACCAAGTTCATTTTGTGATGTGCTCCGACCTAACAGAAACACAAGGCTTGAGTCTCAAAGGTTACTTTTCCGCATATAAATGGCAGGTTTGGCTCACACTTCTACTCATTTTAATTCTTGGAGGCGATCCATTGTTTCAGTTGTTCAGAGTTCAATTCTTAGCCGTACCAGGATTGGCTTTGAACAAAATCACGGCTACTTCAAACGTTTTATGTAGCATATTACTTCTTCAAAGTACGTCACAGTCGGTAATAAATAAAAACCGATTGTATTACGGTGCTTGGATGATGGCGGGTCTGGTTATCAGCAATGCTTATTTAGGAGATAATATTAATAAGCTTACTGCACCAATCAAAGTTTCTAGGTTGGATACTTTTGCAAAAATTTTCGAAAATAATATCACAATCTATTCTCCTCCTGTTATCCCCAATAGGGATGATCAAGAGGCAGTTTCCGAAGTTTTTAGAAACATTTGGCAGAAATTGATTAGTGTAACTTCTTCGACACGCTATTGGGAAATAACGGAATTTTTTGATAAAATTATTCCTGGAAAAGCGTTAGACGTAAACGAATTGCGAGACAATGTCACAGGCGTTCTAGAAAAGAAATTACATGTCGGAATTCAAACCGTTTTTGGCACAATCTATAGAAATGGCGGGTCTTGTAATCAGCAATGCTTATTTAGGAGATAATATTAATAAGCTTACTGCACCAATCAAAGTTTCTAGGTTGGATACTTTTGCAAAACTTTTCAAAAATAATATCACAATTTATTCTCCTCCGGTTATCCCCAATAGGGATGATCAAGAGGCAGTTTTCGAAGTTTTTAGAAACATTTGGCAGAAATTGATTAGTGTAACCTCTTCGACACGCTATTGGGAAATAACGGAATTCGTTGATAAGTTTTTTCCTGGAAAAGCGTTAGACGTAAATGAATTGCGAGACAATGTCACAGGAGTTCTAGAAAAGAAAACACATGTCGGAATTCAAACCGTTTTTGGCACAATCTATAGATTAACCCATTGGAACATTTCTGACAGTGAAATTGACCGGAAACTTTCAGCTCTGCAGGATGAAAAAAATATAGATGATTTATTTAAGTTTACCCACGAAGAATATTACATTGAAAAAGTTTCAGAATGCACAAAGATAGCGTATGTTGACGTGTGGTCAAATGTGTTAAAAATGAAACTTCGACTCATTCAGAAAACAATGATTGGATCCATTAAAGCTAGCGATAGTGATATCATAGTCTCCAAAACCAAATATGGTCACAGACACCATGTGATTCGTTTGTTTAGGGTTAAAATTCCACCTCAAATCGTTCTAGTCAGATTTCATTCCCTTCTACATTCCGGAATAAATATTTTGTGGAGTAATTGGAAACACCGTATTGACTCGTGGAATGAAACTGTAAATGCTGCACGACGGTTCTACTTGAGTCGCCAGTTTAAGCCAGCGAAGCTCAATGGGAACATTAGAGTTGTATTTATTGTCCATATATGCCTACTCGCTGCAGCTATTGTATGCTTCTCTTTGGAATCGTGGATACTGTTTAAAATGAAATTAGTAAATACTTACAATGGTTTTAAAAAAAGTCGCACGTTACAGTGCCATATTGGAACTATTCGCAGAAAATTTCTAGTTAAAATGCTCAAAGTAGAGTCAACTGGAAGGCTAAGGAACGTATTGATTCAACGTAGAGGTTCAGTTCGGTTAAGAAATGATGGCAACGCAAAGCATGACAACAACGTAGACTAGCAATACCGCTATTAAATAGTTTAATTCTATAAATGGTATAAATTAGCCATGTCCATTTAGTCCTTTGGAATTTACCATTGCCGGGCCGAAATCCTTTGTTTAATGAGATTGGTTCTTGTCAGGAATTACGTTACATGCTGATCTCGACCCGACTAAAAGGTATTGTCAACCAGCTGTATTGTGTTTTGTTTTGCTTTCGAGAATGAACCAATTGGGTTCCATTTGAGAATTCTGTAAAATCATCATCTGTCAAATACACGAGTAAGTTATGCAAGGATTACCGAATAAGATATTACGGCAAAATGATCTTAGGGATTTTTACATGAACCAAAGTTATAAGTATAATACAGATTATAACCAAAATAATTTATTCATTGCTTTGTTTTGCTGTTGTTGTTTTCCCAAATATTCTTGTTGAATTTTACCAGAAAATCTTCTCTCTTTTGTTACTTGGGAACTTTGAAGTTTTTAAACCCAAGGTGGCAGTATAAGATTTAGTTTTTTTTTCTTGGCGGAGCATCTTTTTAAACCTCTATCCTCTTCTACGTAGTTTTAGATACTCAACTGATTTATTCATGTAAAAATTTTACACAATTTAAATTCCCGCCTCGGATTTCACAATTTCGATGTTGTGCTTACACTTTCATATAAGAACCATATATGTCTACCGAATATGCTCTAACGAAATTAGACTTTCTGAGTAGGCAACAAAAAAGAATAACAAACGGCTTTAATGATAATTTGTCTGGTCTGATGTAAGGATTTCATGAAAAACAAGTGTCTTCAAAAACAAACACGATCGTAATCAAGATTGTCCCACTAAGGCATACAAATCGATTTTAAACTATAATCGTTGCTTCCATTGCATTTATTTTTTTAAAAGTGAATATCTGCACATGCTTCAGGGGAAGGTTTGCTATGGTTTTGCTTGATATGAATTTAAAGCTATTGGCACAATCGGCTCCGAATACCCGCACGTGGAAAGGAAAGAAGGTACTTTCATCAATTCGAATCACGAGTTATGTCTTCTACGAATAAATAAAGGTGTACTGAAAATATGAGCATAGTGATCGTCTGGAACGTGTCATACCTTGTGTCACATAATATATTTTTCTCTATCTAATCCGATTGTCTCAATACTAGTCTTTTATATATTAAGTCCCTGTTTTTTTAAGTATTTTTGATGGTTTTAGAAGACACAGGAGGGAATATTTTGTTACTTTTCAAGTTCGGCAAAAAAACTTTATGGTAATGAAGTTTTTAGAATGAATTGGGAAAATTTTTATCTTCTTTTTAGTTTTTGGTTTGAACCAACCATTGGCTCCATCAAAATTTCGGTGTCCGTTGACAGTATACAGCAAAAATTTTCGTAATGGAAAAACTGTTTTTGCAGTTTATTTCATTTGTTGAAGTTTTAAATATAGCCTCCGCATTAAACTTGTACGAGAACCAGTTAGACGTTGGACAAGGTCTTAATGCTTTTCAGGATTGTTTTATCCATATAATCAAAATTCATCGCAAGGCAAACGTAAGTCATTTAATACATACTATACAATTATATATTGTTTTCCTGCTGATAATTTTAAAAAATGTTTTAGTTGGTTTATCATAAAAGATGCTTAATACAATATCCTTTCTTTATCACTTATCACATACGCAATATTACAGTAGATTGAAAGTATAATTTCTGCGTTGATGCGTTCCTTTTGAAGCAGCCACGAAATAAATAAAACTGCCTGAGAAAATTTCTATGCTACCTCTGTATTCGTTTAAACTTACTGAGGACCATTCATTAAATATAAATTCATTCTACCAAAAGACGGAGTTTTCAAAATCCAAAAGTAACCCGAACCAGAGACCACTGCAAATTAGCAATCATATTTACTAAAGTTGCACTTTTTACATCTATTTGTTTTTCGTTATTTGTTGCAAAAATGCATTGCTATTACAAGCTTGGACTTCGAGTTCGGATTATTTAAAAAATGTAATACGTGTAAGCTCTGTATCTTGTTTTCAAGGATATAAAGGAATATGGTTCGTATGAACTAGCGCCTTTACGATTCCCATTGGTGGTGACACAGTACACTTACAGAAGAAGATGGAATCCTATTTTGGCAAACATATATGGACACCATGTGGATTGTTCTCGATATATTTGGGAAGAAAATAAGGAAAAACATACCTTATTGTCGCTAGTACCACAACAGCGAATTTCTACCACCTGTACTGTTGTAGTATTAATTGATTCTCCAATCTGTTTTGGAATATTTCCTGTGACAGAAGTGCCAGATTTATCATACGTCCTAAACAACGATATCCGGAGACACAAAGATCTTTCCACTCTTACAGCTTTAAAATCAGGAATGTTCGTCATTCATATTGCGAAAGATCCAACCAGCGACACTATTGATCAATTAGCGAAATCTTTTGCTCATGAACATGGATCCATCGGTTTCATTAAATATCGGATTCGGACTTACAAATTGCCATCATCGAAGGACTTGATTTCCGCACTTGAAGATAACGCATATATTCGAACGTGTCCGGATGTAAGAGGTTATATTGACTCAACAAGGCATCACTGTTTCAAAAAGTATCAATCCATTATTTCAATTTTACAAATTTCTATATGTCTTCAGACATTTGGGCTACTTTTGAGACCCGGGTTCACTGCCTTACAAAATTATATTTGCAAAAACATGACAAGATATTGAAGCATATGAATACTCATATTGCAAGGACAATATTGTAGTACATCGAGTCATAAACGATATTGAAAGGCTTCCCAAAGGTGGTATTGAGAAAAATGAGTACATTCTCGACTGGTCCCTTCATGTAGATTTGTTGCCATTCATATTGGCACGTATGTTCTTAGGAAACATAACATATTCCTTCACAATTGATGAAGGTCCAGATGCTAACGTTGAGTTGGGCAAGACTATGTACAACTCCATAATGACTAAAAATGACGTTTTGAGTGATATATGGCTAGAACAAAGTTTTGACGTTCCAAGAGAACTATCTTTCACCGACGTTGTCACAGACCAAATTCATTTTGTTTTGTGTTCTGACCTGTCAAAAAACGAAAGTTTGAGTCTTAAGGATTATCTTTCCGCATATAAATGGCAGGTTTGGCTCACTCTATTACTCTTTGTAGTAATGGGCGATCCATTGTTTCAACTGTTCAAAATACAATTTTCTATTGTACTTGGACCTGCTTTAAAAGAAATTATATGTACTTCTATTTCTAGCATATTATGTAGGATACTACTTTTACAAAATACATCACTGATAAATAAAAGCAGATGTTATTATGGAGCTTGGATAATGGCTGGTTTGGTTATCAGCAATGCGTATTTAGGTGATAATATTAATAAACTCACAGCACCAATTCAGTTTTCAAGGTTAGATACTTTTCCAAAAATTTTGGAAAATAATGTAACAATTTATTCTCCTTCTCTTATTGTCGATGGATTTGAATACAAGAGCCAATTCGGCTTGTACGAATTTATTTTTAGCGAAGTGTTTAATGCAACTTCTTCTGCGTGGTATTGGGACGCCCTGGAAAAAGTGGATGAACAAAAGTTATTTCCCATTCACAAGATTAGAAATAATATTACAGAAATAATAAAGAAAAAAATGAATGTAGGATTTGACACCATTTTTGGTCAAATTTATAGAATGAAGCATTGGAACATTTCAGTTATTGAAATTTCCCGCCGACTTTTGGCTATGCAAGATGGAAAAAATGTGAATGATTTATTCAATATTGCTAACCAAGAATATAACCTCAAACAAATTGCAGAATGTTCCAAAAAAGCATATGTTGACGTTTGGTCAAATGTGTTAAAAATGAAACTTCAACTCATTCAGAAAACAATGAACGGATCCATTAAAGCTAACCCAAGTGACATCATAGTGTCAAAAACCAAATATGGTCACAGACACCATGTTTTTCGGTTAATTAGGGTAAAAATTCCGCAGCAATTGACTCTAGTCAGATTTCATTCCCTTCTACATTCCGGAATAAACATTTTGTGGAGTAACTGGAAACACCGTATTGACTCGTGGAATGATAGTGTAAATGCTGCACGACAATTCCATTTGAGTCGCCAGTTTAAGGCAGCAAAGCTAAATGGCAACATTAGAGTTGTATTCTTTGTTCATATGTGTCTACTGACTGGAGCAATTGTATGCTTCTCTCAGAAATTATGGAAACTCATTAGAATAAAGCTTGTAAATGCTGGCATGGGTACTAAACAGTTGTGTAAAAAACATGGTCGATTGAAACTTTGCCGAAAAAAGCATATCAATCACAATGATTTGGAAAGGGTAAAGATGGAGTCGACCAACAAGCAAAATTCAATAGCTGAACTTGGCACTCGGACTCTGAATGTACTACCAGTAGTTATAATCAAAGCCGTTAAGAATTCAGTAAAACCATTCGCCACTTAATAAATAGATTCGTAATAATTATTTCAAAATAAAATTTAGAATCACAATACAAATAACACATCGAAACACTAACAGGCCGTACACCTATAGCCTATATCATGTACGCAAAATAAGGATAAAAAAGTGATAGTGTGAAGAAGAGAATTGTCAATTGCTAAGACCACGTCTCTAAATCCGTTATGAATTGGTGTAAAAATGTTACTTATATAATGTTACAAATTTTCCATTACTGTGAATAAACATGGGACAAAAAAATACTTGATTATTGTTTGACAGTTGCTTCAATTTTGTGCCTTAATAAATAGTTCGTGTTGTGACCTTCTGGTTGTAGCATTCATGTGGTGAAAGGCATTAAGAACGTGTGCAATCAAATAGTACTTTGATATTGTATTGAAAATATTTTCTTGTGTCCAAGAAATCATGAATCAATTACAATATCTCACAAGGTAGAACCTGGGTCGACGGTTATGAAAAACGGGAACTTCCCAGTTTTTCCTGATTACATCGGATTTAGCATGTCAAGAAGGCAATAGCATATAGGCACTTTTGAACCCATAACTTTTCTTAAGCCGTTACTGGACGATTAAGTATATATACATGGGCTTATATATGAATAACCCAAGTTTAATTTGCATTTACATATATACGCTCGTATCTTCCTGCTTCATGAGTTATTGAAATAAGTTGTTAGACTTTTATTACACAAAATTAGTACTGATCAGTTTAAAAGGAAACTTGCTCGCTTAGAAGAAAATTAGAAATGACGGGAGCAAGGAAAGCTCTCTTTTCCATAAAATGAGTTGTAGAGTAGCCAAGGTGGCCTACTGGTTAGAGCTTTAATCTCTATCTAAATATGATGTAAACTCATTTACGTTATATTATGCGCGGGGTGTGGCCCTCATAAAATAATAAACCCATTTACTTACTTACTTACTTACTAATTTCTATCTAGTAATTCCACCAATTTATTCGACTCCACGCTACCCGTACAACAAATGATATTATGGTAAAGGTATTACTCTCGGTTAAATTATTTCAAGAGTCGAATGTAACAGGCTTATGTTAAATGAGCTATCACTAGCTGTATGTTTCGTTAAAAAAATCTTCAACGGCTTCCTCCCGTTAACCATTAAAATATTTCTGATATTGACGTAAGAGCTTTACTCCTACTTTAGTACTCTTGTATAATCATTGTCGGGACTACGTGGGGCTGTGCGGTGGTGTTGGGGTCTAAATATGGTGTACTTGAGAAATTGGTTAATTGTAGACCCAACGGTAACGCAAATAATAAGCCAGGAGGCTATGTGACATGATGGTTTGAGATGTAATGAGTAAATATGATCGTCCTTGATTTCATGAATATTATATGTCAGAGACTTACATTTCAGAAGACTCACCTCCTGCGCGGCGGATTTCTAGTTGTTCATGATTTTTAATAATAAATTAACTGCACTAATGCCGACAACTATCCCCGAGAGTAGTTTAATTTTATATTTTAGCAGCCAGCTAATTTTATTATTCAATAGTCAAAATCCACTTATTTCTCAAATGCTCCAGACGGTTTCACCGCCTACATGGAGTACGATCAGTATCACTGATCAACACTATTGAATTTAAAATTAAATAATTTTTTAATTATTATTACACTACACTACTGCTGGGCTGCTTTATCCGGGGATGGGAGAGGTCCCATGTCCAAAAAGGTACTGGACAAAAACAATAACAAAAGCATCTCCCTCTTTCATGCATTACAAAAATACCATATCTGTCAAAATGTCAATCATCATTTCATTTCATATGGTTCGGCATGCATTGTACACTAAAACTAATACTAATGATGATGAGTCAAGTGACTCATCACAATTATCTTACTCTGCCCCGAGGGTACTCGAGGCATCCTTAAACTAGTCTTTGTTGTCACAGCCAGCTTGGGCTCGCTGCTGACAAGATACTCGAATTTGGATAGTGAGAAGGTGGTCGCACAGTTCTTTACGACTCAATAATACTTCCATACTGATAGTGGAATCGTAAGTGAACTATTTTTTCAAAGTACGCAGAACGACCAAGTACGATTTGTTATGTGTTCTCTGGAGAGTCAAAGTGCAACCCTGATTTTACTTGGTTTTGTTTCCGCCTTCAGCTGGAAAGTTTGGGCGGTTTTTGCAGCTACTGTTATTATTGGAGTTTTAGTATTACAAATCGTTGTAAACAAAGATTCCAATTTACAACTTACCGCAAATTTTAGTGTTGTGGAGGAAATCTGGCGCATACTTTTGACTCAGGGGGCAAAAAAGCTGAAAACCAAGAAATGGTTCTACGGCTCATGGACTATCGCTGGCCTAGTTTTAACAAATGCTTATCTTGGGGAGAATATTAATAAGCTTACGGCTCCCATACCTATCATGAAGTGGGACACATTTCCCCAAATATTAGAAAATAATTTGACTATTTACTCGCCGTTGATATGGATAAATCTTATAAACATAATAATTTATACAATAATGAATAATGAAGTTCGATTCGCTGGAGCAATACAATTCGAAAGACCTTCTTTTGTTGAGGGCCTGAACTACATAAAAAATGGTAAAGCACAAGAACTTTCAGTTTTTGGAGATCTTTATGCGAAACACAACTTTCATGAGAACTCAACGCTCGTTGTAGAACGACTTCATCGCATGGTGCCCAATAGGTCACTGATTTTTGAAGACAAAAAGCTTGCACATTATCTATCAGTAGCTTTGCGGTGTTCATCTGAGCCATATGTTGACGTTTGGTCAGAAATTGTTAAAATCAAATTACAACTGCTCCGGAAAATTGCTAACGGTTCTGTCCCTGCTAGTCCGAGTAACGTGGTCGTGTCGAAAGACTCATACGGCAGCATTTATCACATGGTCCGATTTAATGAGCTACGAGTTTTACCAACGCTGATTTTAGAGCGCTTCCGGTCAGGGATCCACGAACTTTGGCTAGATTGGCAGGCGAGAATAGACTCTTGGAATAATACTGTTCACCTGGCAAGAAACAGCGATGAAGATGTATTTAAGCCAGCAAAGCTAAGTGGCAATATACGAGTTGTGTTTTAAGTTCATTTAACCCTCATTAGTTTAGGAATAATTGCATTTGTGGTAGAGAATTGGAAAGGAGGGAGAGTTACTTGCCGGAACATTCACAACGTATCTAAAAAACTTTTAAAATCAGCATATCAAATATTCCTGCTTATGTTATGTTTGAGGTTGAATAAACCTAAAAAATTAAGACGTAGAGTTGCAAAAAATTTATGCAATAAGGAATGTGCCTCGACACAATAAACGTTTTTAAAATCTAGACAACGGAGACTACGAATTGATTAAAAATGTTTAGTTTAAATAAATAATATAACCTGCAGCTATATTGTTAATTTGATCATCTTTTGGAAATTGATTTATTGTATGAACCTGGAAAATACTTTATCATCCACGATGTACTATTCAGATAAATGAGATAACGGTTTAAAATAAACACACAGGAACTCAAAAGAATACATAAATATTTCGCGTTCAAAATACTTGAATCCTGTTGTAGCTTTTACCATCGTCTCTCTCTCGGTGCACGAGTGATATGTGAAGCCCAAATTTGATCTGTTTATTGCAATTTTGAAAACATGCTTGCTATTACGGAAGACAAAGAAGTAGGGAGGGAATATGAATTAGAGGGAAATCCCGTTAAGTACCGGGATTTTCCCTTCAATCATATTGAGTGGGGAAATGAGGAAAACACAGACAAGGCACATGGGTAAAAACGGGTAAGGACAAAAAACGTGTTACAATGGGTTTTTACTTGTTTCACTCCATATGAGGTGGGCTTTTGCTGGATCTATCTACAAAGCATCTGCACTGCACCTGTCCCGTCCCGACTTTGTTTGAACTTGTACGGAGTTTGGCTATTTTACCATTATCATAAAGTTTTCATAACCAAGCAATTTGACAACTACAAATCCGTCGATTTTTATCTTCTTCAAATTTATTTTCCACAAATACATCCATCGTACTTCTGTAGGTACTTGATGAAAAGTTGTAAAAATGTTAAAGGAGGTCTTCAAGTAACTGATCAAATCAAGATTGAACGGTTAAGTCTTCAACGTTAGATTGGGCTGGAAGTGATTTTTGCCCAAATCAAATGAATTAACCTAACGGTCTACTTCATCTCATTAATGCCACTAAACAAAAACAGCGATTTCTTGTTTGCTAATTTGTAAATCGGTATACGTTTGCCTGTCGTCAAATAGCTTGTAACTCATCTTCTTGATAATTTTGACCATTTTTCAAAAATGCAAACATTCATTTGATAAAATAAAATAATTAAAATCCATTTGTATTTTGTGGCAGTAGTTTTGGCTACGGCTAACGATTGATATGCAATTTTCAAGTTTAAAGGCATTAATGTTTTTTGCGTTAAGATCTGGAAACCAATCATTGTTATGAATTAGATGAACAATTTTCTTCAAGCAGTTTAAAAAAGTTTATTGTTCACTTAACTGAATTCAAATCTTTTATAATCAATAAGGTTTTGAACTGCTACCGATATAAATTTCTTCTGGTATTAATAGTAAAAGAATTTAAAATATATCCGCAGCGTATTAACCAGCACTTGCAACCAATAATGCTGTGTACAAAATCAGAACAGGATAGAGGTGCACAAGAGAAATTGCAATTTCTAGGTTTGTAACGACTCTAGAATTTTTTCTCGATTTAATGCTATGAATTAAATTAACCCATTTACGTTGAAAATTGTGCCTCAGCTTTGTTGCAATCTTGTCAATTTTGTAGTAATTGCTCAAATGTATGTAAATGCCAGACTCTTCCAAAGCAGCAAGACCAGTTTGAAAAAGATTAAAAAAATGGTTACGCTTGCCAATCCATGTCAGCGGAGCTTGAAACAATGTTGGAAAATCAGGTGATACGACAAAATCTATTCCAATTTCTTCAAGCATGGCAATGAAGAAGTACAAGTCGTCGTCAGTACAAATAATGGGAAATCCGATCGATTCCTTCATATAGTAGTATCCAAATGACATTGAGAAATAATCCACAAGCGTACGCCACAATATAAACTCCGTGTTTGTCATTAGCTTTAAGTTGAATTTCTGATGAATAGTCTTTAACCTTGGGGAAATATTTTTTGTCGTTACAATGCTATTAATTTCTTCCTTTAAAATATAATATCTTTTTAGTAGCACTGGGTGGTCCGGACGTTTTTTCGAAGGTTTATAAATACTGATCATTGAAGAAGTCCTGTATGGTGGGTTGTATTGATCCATCAAATCCATTATATTTTGTGGGGCTTCGGGAACTGAATTTGCGGTCATTACCGAGGTCATGCACGTTTTGTAATCATTACCAACTACAAATGCAAACCAAAGCCATGTAGCAACTACCAGACAACCCGAATATTCTCTTGCAAATTTAAAGTTAAATTTTTGAAGAATAAACTTTAATCTTGGAGAAATATTTTGTGTCGTTAAAATGCTAGTAATTTCTTCCTTTAAAATGTAATATCTTTTTAGTAGCACTGGGCGGTCCGGACGTGTTTTCGAAGGTTTATAAATACTGATCATTGAAGAAGTCCTGTATGGTGGATTGTATTGATCCATCAAATCCATTATGTTTTGTGGAGCTTCGGGAACTAAATTTACGGTCATTACCGAGGTCATGCACGATTTGTAATCATTACCAACTACAAATGCAAACAAAAGCCATCCAGCAACTACCAGACAACCTGAATATTCTCTTCCAAATTTGTACAGCGATTCACTCTGCTCAATAAATACTTTAAAATGAATGCAATTGAATTCCCAAACCTAATGCCTGTTTCACATTTATTTTAAAATTCACAAATAAATAAACGGAGAGAAAAAATAGTGATTGTCCGAATCCACAAAGACACCCCAATCCAGATATTTTGTCAAAGGGTACAAGTAATGACTTAAATTTCAAATCATGCGTTTCAATACCACTGTAAAAAACAATTAATCTTAGGTCTATAGTATCGCTGCCATGTATAAACAAACTGGTGTAATGACTTGTTCCAATGCTCTCCAAAATTTTGGATTGGATAACTTCTGTAGTCAATAGAATGTGATTGATATATTCATCATTATAAGTCGCAGTTGTAAAATTGTAAACTTTGCTTAGAAGTTTTAAGCTGAAAGTTAATGGACTTAA
>JAHZMX010005048.1:0-16475 GCA_027743895.1 Seira musarum
TTCAATATTCTACCATAAATATATACTTGACCTAATATGAAACTAAAGTCGTGGTTCGGCCCAATAGGCCCCGATACAAACCTATCTCTCCAGGCCCCGACCTGACCACGCTGGGCCACTGGATTGTAGCTGGATTTTTCAGCGCTTGGGAAACCGCAAATTATTCCTTGTTTCCATGATAATTATTGTTTTTTTACTCCGTCGTTGTACAAATATAAGGCCCCCTTAAAGGACCCATCGGTGAAGACTAAAATCAAAATCACATAAAGCAAGGCTCAGGGCTCAGCTTTAAGTCATCCACTTCATAGTCGTTACTAATAGGTGGCCCGTGCTATCGTGTTTCTACTTTTTTACTCGGTCCCTTTTCGACGTATCTTTCTATATTGCGAGATCCAACATAAACCCTTGCATTCCCATTTACGTTCTGCTCATTAACATATGAGCGGGGCGAGCCGAGAGAAGAACGGACATAACGCGAGTCTTGCATTTGTTATTAATTTTGAATCAATTTTTTAAGGGGTAATTCTCTATCAAATTGACTAAATTTTTATTGTGACATGTACAGTTTTTATGGTATTTTTTTGGTGTAAATAACAAAGTCGTCAGGCAAGCAAAACTGTGATAGTTTGAAATCTTTTGTTTATTTAATCACACCTGATCAGACTCTGCAGGTAGCATAGGTACCTAAGCTGTGAGAGCAGCATACCTATATGTGTATACTTGTGTAATTAAAGTGGCGCGATGGCACATGATGTTAACAAGGAGACTGGTAAAGATGACTGGAAAATAGTTATTGATGAAGTACTGGCATCTGCCCAATTCGAACTTCTGTCTGGAAAGTTGCCAGATGAAATTGCAAAAAGTTTTGCCTGTTTCTACGAGGACCAGTAGGGTATCCCATGACTCCACAATTGATTACTCTTCACTTTTCAATCCGCATTTGGAATTTCCGCGGAGCGCAGAGTAATTTCGTTTCACCAAAAATTTTACACTTTTCAAAATTCACTCCGTACATTTTCAAGCAATGCGGAGTAAAAATGCAAAGATTTTAAAACTACTTCGGAGTCTGCAGCTGTTCTTCAAGAGATTATTTTTCAATGTCATTAATGGTGGAATTTTTAAACTAAAAAAATATTGAAATCCGATAAGGTGCTGTCACCGACACACGTGCAGGGTAAGGTTAGCTTGATTGAGGGTCATCTAAAGAAAATTATTTAAAAAATCCTTTTGGCTCGACAAGATGTCGTCAGTCGTGAAACAAAAGCTGTTGGAAAGGATGATGTTTTATTAGAAAACATTAGTCACTAACTGTTGTCGTCAACTGACTAATGTTGTCCTTCGGCTGTAAAAACTAGGCGATTTTACCTCGTTGATGAGACCATTGCTAATTTTATAAAACTTTTATGACATTGAAATAAAAAGTCGGACCCTCAAAAGCCTGCAAATAAGCGAGGATGTCAAGAGTGTTGTAGTTTTTAAAGTCCAATCATTGTTTTTTTCCTCCCTTACACTAGTCCAACTATATTATTAACACTATCGTCAAAATCAAATGATCTAAGGTGATGATAGTGGTGTTATTAAACCCTAGTTGAGGTAGGAATGGTCGATGGGATAAGCTAGGATGTCAAGAGTGTTGTAGTTTTTTAAAGTCTAATCATTGTTTTTCTCCTCCCTTACACTAGTACAACTATATTATTAACACTATCGTCAAAATCAAATGATCTAAGGTGATGATAGTGGTGTTATTAAACCCAAGTTGAGGTAAGAATGGTCGATGGGTATTCGAAAATCGCACTGCAAAATTCTTTGTGGAGTGCAAAATATTTGCATTTAACTTAATTTAAATTTTCGTGGTGAAACGAAATCTAGCTTTACAATTCTCACTTTTCGCTCTGCAACTCCAACTTTGCGTTTTTGCAATTTTCGTTTTGGTGAAACGGTTACTTTGTAACTTTTCAAAAAAAATTGAAAAGGAAAAATACGGGGTCCTGAAGTGCGGAGTTATGGCATAGCCCACTGATCTTGCTTGACTGATGGTTACTGTTTTATGAGCAGTGAATCATGATGCGTTCTTCACCGAGTAGGCTATGTTAACATAAACAACGCCAGTTTCCGCGTCTTTCTTCGGCGTTATGAAGTCAAGAACAAATAAACAGTGACTTCAAAACTTGTTATTTCCATTTATTTATATACTGTTTCCAAGACCACCAATTATCTCAGAAAATTCTTAGAAAGTTATCAGAAAATTTTCGACTGTTTCCTAAGCATGAGCTTGGGACAAGGAATATATTTTACATGTTTTCTCAGTCAAAGCAAAAACCTAAGTCCTCGCGGCATATCATCCCAGCACAGAAACGTACATGTAAGCTAACCTTGCAAATGACAAATCTCATGCTGACGTGTCGACTCCTAAATTACAAAGCAAGCTGACAGCCGTTAAACCTAAAACGCGGACTGTTATCACTAGAGATGGGATTTTCATGCAAAAGTACGTTTTTCCTACGTTCGTCTTTGCCGGCCATCTTTTGCCTCTTTCCATTTCATGGATAAATAAGACGATTGAACCACATTTGTTAGCACATATTTCGCATTTTTTCGGGTTTTTAGATCATATTGCATATGCGCTATCATATTTTCTTAAAATTGAGGCATTTTCTAGCAGTTTGGGTGTCCATTTCATTTATGTACCTGTCGATTGAGTCTTTTAAAATAATTCTACGATTGTTTGCATTGGTGGCGAGATACATCGGTGTTGGGCGCTGGGGTCAAGGCCTGGAATGTATGGCTCCGCCAGTGCAGGGCACGTCTAATTTCGCAATGCTTGGTTCCACGTGTTCAGAGGATACTAGATGCTGCAATTGTTGGTTCCATTAGTTCATCGCATTGATATTGAAATCGACCGATTTAACAATAGTTAACATTCCAAATAAAATGAGAACTAAAATTGCCTTTATATAAAGAGTTTGGGTACTGATATAAATACAAATAAAATCAACCGCATTCAAGGAAATACCGAAAAAAACCGCAATATCCTATTTTAGAGATAATCAATTTGCTTGTCAGTTTGAATACAACAAAATATTATAGCATAGACTAATATGCTCATCACCATCACATAGCATGACGTCAAAGGCTAAATTTAATTCAATGTAAAACACTTTTTTAGGCTGCGCGTTCGTCCTAATGCACATAATACATTTTTACATACATGTTTGTAGCGGCTTTTGTTGGACAAAATAATGTCTTATACACCAACAAAGTATTTAATAAACTATTTCAGCTTGACTTTGACCCAGTAAAAGGGAACCTGTCGGAAGATTTTTTATTCCCTCATCCCGAGATTTGTAAAAGCACTTTACTTTTGCTGGGTTAATATTAATTATTGAATTTTTTTCTTACGCAATACTTAAAGCCTTTTGTGACAATTACTTATCTGTTCATGTCCGTAATGCAATTTTTTTATATAATAACAAGTTCATTAGCAAATGAAACAAATGACAACAAAAATTACTGCAGATATGTGTTTGATATACAACTAAAGTAAATTACCCATCAGACTTCCGGCGCCACTTCCGGATATCATTTCACATAAGTCCGATAGATATTTTTCATTTGCAATCATAAATATACGATGAGTATAATAGTTTGCCATCAAATTAAGCGTGTAAGTTTGAAAAATGTAATCAAATAATAATTGAAGTAATGCTGCGTGTTTCACATTGCAAAACGTTTTTTAAAATCAACAGAAACTGTGATGGGTATTTAACTAATCCAACCCAATATGTAATGAATCGGTTGGGTGAACTCGGCTATCGCAGTTTTGCATGATTTTGTCTTCCTAAATCCATGCTGTTGAGGGATCATTTTTTGGTCGCGGATTTCTAAATGTTCACAATACAATACTTTTTCGAATATTTTTCTTCTAAGCGATAAGGATTCCAAATTACACCTTTAAAGCGTAATGGTACTAACATTTGTGAGGTGTAACGTAGTGGTAGCATTTTGATGCAAGTCAAAACAAGAGAATTTTCAAACGCACGCACGGTGCTTGTAGTGTTTATTGTGGCTCAATGCTGAAATAATGTGGCAAGACAATTTCAATTCTCAGGCTTGCTCGTTTATTAGCAGGAGTTGCTCACTGCTCTGGACTCAGATCTCAACTAACATATATACAGTACATGGTCTAGTCCTATAGTATTCTAGAAGCTAAGCATTCTCTTATCTAAACTAATCTACATACACTACAGTGCTGTACTTCTCTAACTGCAAACCGCTTGTCCCGCACTTGCCAACTAAGGGTTCATATTTTTTATGCTAAAGTTATCCAGCGCCGACATTTAGGTTTGACCCTCTGTCCAGGTAGACTGAAATTGTTTGTTTGGGTAATCCTACGGCACAAAACAATATGATGGTACTTTTGCTGCTGGGCTCCAGAGGGTGACAAAAACAAACATTATCAGTCTACTTGGGCTGATAGTCCACCCTTACGATCGACGTAGGCTAACTTTTACATGAAATGAAAGTTTGATTCCTAAGTTAACAACTACTAGGCAGACGGTTGGCTGTAATAGAAATAACAAAAAACATCTCTGTCAAATGCAACAGGACAGTCCTTTTTATCGTGCAATCTGCCCCATCGCGAAACGTTTTCAATGAGGAAATTACCTCAGTAATTATAGTATTAAATTTTTGCAACATTCTCTTTACCAAAATGTATTACACGTGGCAAGCAGGCAAGTTGCTTTGGCTGATTTGGTACACATTTATTGTGGCAATCTACGTGAGCCTCGGTTGGTGTAAACTTGTTTGCCCTACAGGGTGACTGACATTTCGTTACACCACAAAAAGCAAAAGAATTAGCGCATCAAACCCTCTTGAATATGAATCCTTACTTTGTACATAACACAACATATTCATTGATTAGCCTTAACGTTATTTTTTGTTTAGGTGACCGTTCTTTAACTGCACTAGAAGCCTGCAAACGGGTGTGTAACATATCAATGGAGAAAAACTTGGAGTTTGAACCTAGCACTACACTGTAAGCAAACATTTATTATTTAACGTATCCATTTCTTTAGAATGCATGAGCATTTTTGCGCATTCAAACCCCGCTTGTGGATTCAAAACAAAGTTTAATAATGCGGCGCTACTAACCATTACTTTAAAACCATAGCTAACTCTTTGGTCAAGTTTATTTGCAACCTTTAGTCTAGTTCCAGCCGAGTATTAGCATTTTAAGTCTTCTACGGAAAATAGACCTTGATGAAGTTTTTCCGACTATTACTATTGCTACCCAGAGACTCTGCCATACTTTCTATTTGATCTTGTTTTTTACTAACTTTACATTAGTGTTTATGCCAATCGTACGCCAAGCGTACTGTTGTTTAAGCTGCATTCATTTCTTTAAAACCACTGTTGGAAAAATTAAGCAAGATGGGCATGGGAGTCTGACGAATCTCTGGGCGACACGATAAAATGGCATAATAAATTTAGCAGAATGATTATTAAATATTTATGAACCACGGATTTTATTGACTGAATAGGCGTTCTCATTAGTAAAAAACAAAAAACAAGAATAGGTAGGACAGACATACTTGTTCGTTGAATAATAAAACACGTGCTCGCATAACGGTGAATCCTCTGGATAGTATCAGAAATAGCCATTTTTTTATTTCAATCCTTTCACTTGGTTCCTTTCGACTGCTGTTTTGCACTCCGTGCACATGGCAGCCAATCGTAACCCCTGTTTTAGTGAAAGATTTATTATAAGTGCCATAAATATTAGATAAAATCTAACGTGGCAGTCTGATTCTGGAAAACTGGCATACAATAAGGTAAGTAAAAAATTCTGTTAGTTCGACCCAGCCCATAGTTCCTAAATACAGAGGTATTGAATTTTACTTAATGTACAAGACAGCAAGTGCAATTTCTAACGGGAGGAGATTATGGGGCAAATTAAGTGGTGGATTTGGCCTTTCAAATAATGGAGGATTTAAAAAAAAAGTCAATGGTGAAAGCGTCCTATAAAATGACTTAACTTGCTCTTCAATTGGGGTTGGTTATTGCAGCATTTTTTACGCAGTAATTTTATTCGCAGTGGATTTAACGCAGCCAAATTTCACGCAGCCTAATTCAACGCAGCCAAATTTAACGCAGCGGATTTAACGCAGCCAATTTAAACGCAACGAATTTATTACTTTTATTATTTTACGTAAAGCTCCGATTAGGGTTTCGACCATGCTTAGTCCAGGAGGTTTCGTGTGCATTTTAGTAAATATAAAAACTGCATGCAAAACCTCGCGCTGGAGGATTCTAGTTGTCAACAAGGGAGCTGCACCCTTGGAACCTTTCGGGCATATTAGGGTTAGAAACAGAGTCAGATAATAAAAATTACGTTACTTAAGACGGAAAGCAAAATTATATCATGTCCTAAAACTAGTAATAAAGCCCTAACTATAGGCTTGCTGGAGTCAGTTTGCTTCTACAATAATAAACTGAAATCTTCCAGGTAATGCTTTTGCGTGAGTTCTACGAAATGTTACGAAATGTGACAGTATAGCAATTGATGTGGCACTAATCATGAACTTGTCATGATATTTCTAGAAATGCGCACGAAACCTTGTGGACAAAGCATAGTCGAAACCCTAATAGGAGCTATTCGTAAAATAATAATAAAACTGATAAATTCGCTGCGTTAAATTTGTCTGCGTTGAAATTTGCTGGGTTTAATTTGGCTGCGTTTAAATTTGCTGCGTTTAAATTGGCTGCGTTAAATTTGGCTGCGTTAAATCCGCTGCGAATAAAATTGCTGTGTAAAATCCGCTGCGAATAATCCGATTCCCGACTGATTCAGCTCTTAAAATGAAATGTGCCATGAAGGAAATAGCTCTAAACTTGAGGAAATTGACATGAAGGATTTAGCTATATGACTTAAGAGCTAGCTTAGAGCCATATCCGTCATTTGGCTGCCCAGATAAACTTTTCTCATTTTTAACTACGGCAGAAAGTAAATGGTATAAAGTCAGGCGATTTTAACTTTCCTCTTACCCCTCTTACTTTCCAACCCAAGCATATGGCACTTTCATAATCTCACTAATGCTTTAGACGTTATGATACCCTTCTGTACATATGTACGTATTTTTTAAATACGTAAACAAAATCAGCTGAACGATGCAATTGTATCTCACAATGCAAAGTGATCTAACTAGGTAGGGTATTGCATTTGCTTAGGCTGACTGCCTTTGTTAAGTCACGTGAAAAAAAAAGGAAAAAATGCGGGACGTTCACCAGGTTTAAATTTTACGATTTTCCCTTGCATTTTTTCCGGAGGTTTTGGGATGCCAACATTAGTATATGTTCTAGTGTGTTCATGAAGCTTTTTAAAAATTTGTTACACGGACACGCATTTTAGTCAGGTCAAAAGCAGGTTTTTGCCATAAAACTATTCTACAAAATACTCACCTCAGCTTCAGTCTTTAAGATATTTTACATGACATAACAAAAAAATTTCATCATGCTGTTTGCCCCCGAATACACTGACTTTATGCCCAATTACTTGTGAAAACAGCCAATTTACATAAATATTTAACACAACTTGCAAAATAGGTGCCCAAATATGTATTTCCAATAATTGTTTACCATAATGGCAAAATATGTAAGATAAAATATGTCTGAAGTCTTATTTTCAATGCATTCGTCACATAACAAAATCTTTTAAGATGTTTACATTTAACGGACATTATAACGTAAACATATCAGTGCGTTTACGACTAGAAGATCGAGATATCCCTCGTATCTAAGAATTTAAATGAGCGTTCCACCATCGAATAGGGCAACTAAAGGTTGGAACAGACAGAGAGCGCAAACTTACCGCTGCTTTAAGTTTACGCCAGCGTTTTAAATTCAACGAGACACACCGAGCAGCGTAAAAAAGTTGAGCGGAGCTTTTTCTTTCCGCCAGCAGAAAAGTTACGCTGGCATAAAATCTAACAATAAACACACCAACCAGCTGACGCCAGCATATTTTTACGCCAGTGACAGTATTATAAAGTTTAACAGTGCTCTCCTTTTTTACAAGTTCAATTCTCGACAAATTCAAAAGCCTACATTAAAATATTGAGCTATCGAAATATTATCAATGGCGGTTAATACTGAAGACAGTTTGTAACACAAAGGTTATCATGATCATGATGAAGAATTTTCGAACATTGAGGTTCTAATCGATCAAGTGAGATCCAAACAAATACTTTTTGACACGAAGGACAAAAATTACAAAAACGCTGGGAGAAAGGAACTGATTTGGCTTGAAATCTCAACTGAAACTAAACAAACCGGTTTTTAACGAAAAATATATTATTTTTTTATTTACTGGCTATAGCTATTTGCTAAATAATTTTTGATAAATATAGTTAAATGGTGCAAAGCAAAATGGAAATATCCCAAGGACTGTTATCGTAAAAAGAAACAAGCTTTGAAAGGAAAAAGCGGAGACGCAGCAAAAAAATTAATCGGTGGCCATATTTTCAAATGATGTCATTCCTTGAAAAGTTCTCCGATGAAAGCGAGTGAGTCAGTCAAATAAATTACAATACCTTTAGACAGTCATTAAACAGGTGTAATTTTTAGAACTTCGGGAAATATTGCATTGGATTCTGGCATGACCCAAGAGAATGAAGCAAATCATTTACCCGGATGTTCATTCCAAATTCAAGTTGATGGTGCGGCTAAATCAAAAAGAGGAAAAATGAATCCGAATCCGGAAAATCGGATGAATTGGATCAAGCTCTACGTACATACATTAATGATTCAAAACCGAAGGAAGATGCCCATCACTTCTTTGGGATGTCAGTGGCGGCGAGAATTAGAATTCGAAACATGAGTGAATCTTTGTCTGCCTATGCCAAGTATCGAATTGAACAATTGCTGTATGAAATTGAGTTTCCTCAGTTTGTTAATAATGCTCCGGCTAATAACAATTAACTATTTTAATTGGTTTATTCAGTTTAACGTGCATATTGTGGTTGGAACAACTATTTTTAGAAAATTATGTTTTGTACGTAAGTATGATCTAGAGAATAGTATTGATGGTTTAATGCTGAATTTTTAATCATTAAATTATCGTTCTGTGCTAAATTTACATTAGTTTGCTTTGTTTAAAAATTCTTCATCTTTATTATCCCAACGTTTTTTTTTAAATTTAGACCAAACCTGTTCATTTATATGCTTACTGAATGAGACCAACGCTATTATATTGCCAATCAACAGCGCCTTCGTTATTAAAGTAATGCATAAACTGCTCCCGCATGTCTCTGGCTGCCCTTAAGTACATACTTAAACCAAACGATGATATACCTTGTAAATTCCTCATGTTTTCGTCAATATCATCTGATAGTGACATATTGCCCAAATAATTATGCATTTCCGTTGTTCGCAAATAATTGTGCAAAGCAACACCAGCCTTGACCAGTTCACGAACACGTTTAGAGGACGCGTGAATTGGCTTCAGAAATACTCTAAATCGCTTGCACAATATGCCAAAGGCATTTTCGATTGTTCTTCGAGCTCTGGACAGTCGATAATTGAAAATTCGATTATGAGTTGTTAAGTTTTTCCCAGGAAAGAGACGCATCATGTACAATTTTAAAGGAAAAGCCTCATCCCCAACGAAAGTCATTGGTAAACTTTTTTCTGAGTTAGGCAATTTTATTGAAGAGCCAAGTCCAGCCCTTCCACTTTCTAAAAGTTTTTCTAACGAAGACGATGCGAAAACTCCACCATCACTTTGTCTACCAAATTCTCCGACGTCGATAGTTGTAAACCTGTAATCCGCATCGCACGTAGCCATCAGAACGACGCTAAATGTTAACTTGTAATTTAAATACTGTGATCCTGAATTTTTAGGAGCTACAACTGTCACATGTTTTCCATCGATTGCCCCTACACAGTGAGGAAATTGCCACTTATTGTAAAATCCTTTAGCTATATCATTCCACTCTTCCGAATAAGTAGAAGGAGCTCGAACAAATTCTTTTCCAAGAGTAATCCATATAGCATTGCAAGTCTCAAAGATGATTTCACGTGTTGTAGATACCCCAATACTAAAACTTGTTGCAATGCTTCTAATCAGATCGCCAGTAGATAAAAATTTGTATAGTTATTATTTATTGTAATTATGCAGAATGCTTGAAAGCCGCCGTGTATTAATGTAAGTAATTGCCGCAACGTGACAAACAGACGAAGAGAAGGAGATAAAGGTTCTCTATAATTTGTAGTTTGCTTTGTAATCAAGGGCCGAACTTTAGAAAGAACATATTCAAACTGTTCAGGGGTTAGTCGGGTGTATTGAAAAAACTTTTCTGGATACTCGTTCCGCATCTCGTTAATTTTCGCCATTTAATTGTCGAAATAGATTTATTGGGTGCACCCATAATCGCTTTATATTTTTACGTCTCTTCTTTTGGCGAAGATAAGCTAAAATTAGCAACTTTGGATCCATTTTGACTTTTTGAGGGACACACCGAATAAATAACAATCACTCACCTTAGCGCAAATTATTTAGAAGCTCATCTCATCAGAATTTACATTTTCCGCCAGCGTAAAGTTGTTTTCGGTGTGTTTCTGAAATTGCCATCGCGAGCGTATGGTTTACATTTAACGCTCTTCCCTGCGGAAAATACATGCAGCGTAAAAAGGTTCTGTCAGTCTGTTCCAACCTTAAGAGTTAGCAGGTACCTTAGCTTGTCTTACCCGAAAGCCTAAGTGCTTTCAGCTTCCTAAGTTGACCCTAGACGGCGGGACGTAACAAACAGACTCGGGTAACAGATTTTAATGATATGTCAAACTATAGCAAAAGTCAATGAGCATGAGGCGGTTTTTCATTATTTTGAAATTCGAAAAGTTAAGGTGTTTATGGCAATTTAAAAAAATCTGCAATTGTGAACGAATGGCTGCTGATGGGAGCTAACTGACTTGAAATACAAATTTCTAGTAGCGTAGAACCCCAAATTAATGTAAAACGTGTATGTAATACTCTCCGCCCCGTCAAAAACAAGATTTGACACATGTAATTTTACTGCGTTAAAAATTTCTCAGAGTTGATTTGTTATTTTCAAAAACGGACTTCACCACCGTGTTCAAAACATTAAAAAATATGAGGCGTTTTATTGCTATGTCAAAATTAAAAAAGTGCCAAATGACAGTTATTGTCATTTTACCATGTAACGGATTTCTCGCGGGGAACAAAATTGATATCTGCAATCAAGACAGTGTGAACTTGCCAAAAATCTTTTAGGTCACCGGAAGACCAACTTGTATCAGTCATTCCTCTCTATGAAAATAATCCTGCTCTACTAACGAAGAATGTACAAGGTTGTTTGCCCTTGGATTTTTAAAGCAATTGCGATGGCGGATAGCCCTTGAAATAATATGTGTATTTGCAAAATTTTATTTTATGTTAATTTTTATGTTTAATTTGGCAAAAATACGTAGTTTGTGCAGTTATTCAACAATATTGACACTTTGGAAATCCGAGAGCAATTCACCTAGTACTTACCTCGTAAGATCATTATCTACCCAAAAAGGGTGTCTCTCTAAATAAAACAAGTAGTGCGACCAATGCTACTAAATCAGGATAGGATATGGGTAGTATACGATTATATGTACAGTCAAAGCTCCATATAGCGAAAGCGCTAAAGCGACATAAGTTTGTTCGGTTGTTCGGTACATCTACATAGTCAGACAGTGAGTTCTCAAATGATGCTATAATTCGCCGAAAAATGAGCAAAAGTAAATAAAAACTGTGCTGAAGGATAGCCCTGGCCTCGGACTAAAAATGGTGAGAAAATCGCAAAATATAATTCAACCACGACGGACTGCTATTCTCATAAACATTTGATGACGGCATAAGTTTTCTTCATCCATTTATACACACTTGTAGGATATTTAAGTTGACAGAAAATAAAGGAATCATTTATAGAATTAGGGTAACCACTAGAGCAGAAAATGGGCTACAAGTCAGATTAAACTTTTTTTAGCTCCTTTGTTTTATTCAGGCAAAATTTAAAGTGAAAGTACTTATCTCTTGGAGTTTAAAAAATTTGCTCTAAACAATAAAATGGTGACCCAAACAAACCGTTTTTCAAAATCCATGTTCAAACCACCTAATCAGTAGTCCAGAGTCCAGAAGCTGGGCTTTCTCATGCAATCAATGGTTTCTCCTCATTAATTTGAAGAGCAGGAACAAAATAAATATATTCCAAATCCTTCTCATGTGGCACGCTGCACAGGGATTGGAATCCATATCTTTGTTTGTTACTTGAAAACTCCTGCTGGAGCGAATTTCAACATTCGACCTCCCAACTACCGTAAAGCCCGGCTCAAGGGCTATTGGGGAAGGCCAAGAGAAACCTTATTTTGCTAGTGTAATTGTTTGGGGTAGTTTGAGAAAAACCAAACGCTCTCAACATCAATTTTTAAACAAAAAGAGAATTATTTTTTCTAAACTCCACCTAAAAATCATTATGAAACATGTTGGAGGTAGCAAAAGTGATAGTCTTTCATGTGGTAGCAACAGGACTTTGCATAAAAATTCTGTCTCTGCATGCAATTCAAAATGAGTACCGAGGTGCCAATATCACAATGATAAGGACTTTCCCTAAACGAAAGGTAATGCATCGCAGCCATGAAAAACAAGCTCCAAAAATTCAAAACCCCGGTCTATATTGTAGCGCAGGTTCTCCTCTACCTTATACAGGACGCCTTATTATTAAATATGACAAAGTAACGACGTGATTTGTCAATAGAAGTCTTGCGTGTCCCAGTGCAAATGGAGAACAACTATATTGAGCTGGTACTGAAGACTATCCGAATTATGTTAAAAACTTAAGATGCCTACCTAGTCTTTAGAAAGCGCTCTCTCATACCCACAGCCTCCTTTGGGTTGAAATTGGCATAATAATGAAAAATCAAAACACAAAAACTTGTACCAGACTTCCGATTCCAACTACGTACAACCCGTTATAGACTCAAAGGTATGTATCCGGTACATCGAGGGTTTCCGGATGTTTGTCCTGACCAGAACTGCCTATTCAATAAAAGTGTCAGTTGCTTACAGCATATATTTAAAAATGTATTCACAGGTTCTCGCCATCCACAAATTCGGGGTTTACATAAAGTTGAAGACATATGATGTGTTAATAAAACGGGTAATTTTAAAGTAATATAATGAGCCGTACAAAATCAGGCCTTGATTACCACTGACTCTTAAATATTTCCAAGTAACATAGAGCAATTCCTTCGGCCCATTAGAATTCGATATGATTGTTTACTGTGCAAAGCAAATGCGTAAATATAATCAGACCAATACATTCAAAGGGGAAAATCAAAGCCAAACCATCTGAGTCTTTATTATTAGAGGGCGAATTTTTATGACCTTAAATCTATATAAATATGAATGACTTTATGACCTAAAAAACAGCAAACTATTACCTAACAATATTACCTTAAAAAGTTTGTTTTTCTTTTCGAAAATACATTTTTAATCAATTAGCACTATAAAATCTGGGTTTACATAGCTCGTGATGGCAAACAACTGCAATTTCAAAATTTTTAATTGTAAATCCAGCCCTTCGATCAGCCAAAATAGACTTTGAAATGCTGAAACTCCTCTCGACTTCAATTGATGTTAAAGGACAATACATTAATGACGCAATTGTAGATGGGTCAAGAGAGTGCACTGTCACATGATTTCCCATTGAGAATGTCAGCAACATTTCTCTTTTCTCATAACGTGTAAATCCGGATTTTTCTTCAGCACATCTTTTAGTTTGTCGGCTACTTTTTTTCCAACGTCGGACTTGATTTCTTCCATCTTTCTTGTGAATTCGTTCAACTTCTCAAAGACGGTTTGAATTGAGTTATCCTGTTTTCCAAACATGTAATTAAGTGTGCTAGATTGGTGTAGTTAGCGCTTAGCTCTGACAATCGCTCACTTACGTCCTGTTTATCGAATAACTTCTGGGATTTTCGTGCACATTCTGCATCGTTAGAATCAAATGACATGACAACTGATTTAATGCCCTGAAAGTTACTATCTAGAAATTCAACTGCGTTCAGCCAAGTTCCCCATCGTGTTAGCACCGGTTCAGGAGGAAGAGAAAGGTTAGGTAACATTTCATGGTAGGTACGAATCCTCGATGGCGATTTTTTAAAAACTGCTTTTACGTTGGCAACAAGATGATCAACTTGCTTAATGGCCTACTATGAATTTTTAGCGGCGGTGGCATTTCGTAATTCGGGGTGACTTGATGCAAGTGTCGACCAGCTAATGTTTATGTAAAAAAAGTCATTTCTGCGGAGTACTAAAACTTTTTTAGTTTTCAAACCAAAATTTTCGAAAATCGAAAATCCACTCTGAGTTTTGGAATCTACACACTTCAAACAAGGTAAGCTTCAAGTTTTAAAAAAATTGATTTTATAATCATCGAGAAATTAGCACTTTCTTCTTCATTTCCATGTATTTAAATACAATGTTGAAGTGCTAATTTCTTTAAACTGGTAGAGTTTTGGAATCCCAAATTTTGCCTAATTGTTAATAAAAACCTGTAGATTTCAAAACTCAGAGCAGTTTTTTTATTAAATTGCAATTTAATATTTATTTTTAGGTAACAACTTTGGAGTCAAGCTTCCACCAGCACTCACCAAACAATACCCTCCCAGCAGACTTCTCGACAGCCCTCCCTAGCACACACGCTAGAGGGCAACCCCTTTAGCACTAATTAGAATACTCTTTAGAAGGTAAGTAGTATAAGTAGGTGTAAGTATTGTAAGTTAGGAAATATTATATTATTTTAAGACAGACACCCTTCTCTAGCACCCACATAGAGGTAACCCTACTATACTAATTAGAATACTCTTAGCATACTTATAAGTAAGTAGTATAACTATAATAAAGACACACTATAACAAGTACATTTAAATTGTAATCATGGGGAAAATATCTAAAGCAAAGAAGAATGCAAGATTAGGAGCGGCAAAAGCTCGCATAGCAAGATACCCCACTGCAGCACTTACTCAAATTTCAACTGAATCTCGTTCTTCCTCTAGTTCTAACTCTTGTAAAAGATCTTCCATCGAATATGCACCTACATGTACTGAGGAAGGACGACGACTAGTCAGTATAAATTCATTGTCAAAAATTATTTTCGAAATTTCATTGCATTCCAAAACTTGTGAAAAATCCTCTGTTGTTTTTCAAAATACAATAAAAGCTGGAATGGAAACAAATTTAATGTTCTCTTGCGCATGTGGGATCAAATTTTTTGTATCTTCAAACAATGAAAATGTCACCCTTGATGCCAATGAAGCATTTGCTTGGAGGTGTGAAGTTTCTGCGACTGGCTTCCAATCAGCGGTGTCTTTGCTTGCCTCCCTTGACGTTCCCACCCCTGCATTTACAACTTTTCAGTCATATCAAGAGAAAACGTTTCAAACCCTTGTCTCTGTTTCCACTCAAGACATGAAAAAATGGGGTGAGTGTGAAAAGCAGATGGCAATCGAAGCAGGAGATTACGTTATCGTAGATGGAAACAGATACGCTGCAACAACCGTAATTCTAGATGGAGTTTGGAGTAAGCGAACATATGGACACAGTTATAATTCCAATTGCGGCATTGCTGTAATTATTGGATCAAGGACTGGAAAAGTCATATTTGCAGACACAAGGACAACAACGTGTTTTGTATGCGACAAAAATTCCCAAAATCCCCCGCCACACACATGCTACAAAAATTATACAGGATCCGCTACTTCAATGAAGTCTGATATAATCCTCCAAGGGTTTCAGGAAAGTATTCGCACACACGGTCTAGTTTATAGCCGATTTGTGGGCGATGGCGATAGTTCCGTCTACGCCAAAGTATACGACGTGTACAACGGAATCAAAGTCCAAAAAATTGAATGCGTTAACCACTTACTGAGAAATTTTACAAAAAAACTTTTGGATATTAGTAAAAATCAAGTAAAGGGAGACGACGCCTCAAAAATCCCAATCGCTGAACGACGGCTGATTAACCCGATGTTTCCTCGTTTACGAACAGGTATCAAGAAGGCAATTCTTTGGAATCACGAAAATAATTCTGATCATGAGGAACTTAGAAACGACATTTTAAATGTACCAAGACATGTTTTTGGAGAGCACAGCCAATGCCGCAGTTATTTCTGTAACGGTCAAAAAGAAAATGAATCTAACGTTTACCAATTAGCAACACGGAAAGTATTCTGGGGGCCTTTGATGCGTGCCGTTAACAGAGTTGCTGATAATTCCAAATCCCTTATTCATGCCAAGACAACCAACAAAGCAGAAAGTTTTATGAATGTTGCTAGCAAATTTTTAGAAGGAAAACGAAAAAATTTTGGACAACGGTATTTGTACCGAATGAGAATGATTGGAGCCATTCTTTCATATAACGAATCCCGAT
>JAHZMX010005049.1:0-10934 GCA_027743895.1 Seira musarum
TTTTTTAAAGCAAAAACACAGATTTTTGCGGTTTGATTGAAAATTTAATCCTGATGAAAACAAAAAGAGATAATGATTAATCCAAAATACTATTTTCGTGCATGTCGTGTATCCCTGAATCTATCACGACAAAGAATTTATTTTGAGTTCGTTATTTTTTGTTTCTGATTTAGGGTGATTGGCCATTGATGATACATGGTGTCGACATCCACAGCCTCAAAGTTCAATCGAACAATTTGCCCGCAAATGTTCTCCACACGTTTTTCAGTAGCCGACGATATGACTTGTCTCGCGGTTTAGATTTTAATCGTAGCTTTGTCCGTGGGCCGTTGTGGGCATGCCATCAGCATTTGGATCATCAAGACTTTGAATACGAATTGAAAATTGTATGAGGACGATCGAAGCTTTTAAACTAAATTAATCAGAACTTGGAAGAATGTCGAAATAGACTGATTGTTTGCTTTGATTTCTGCAGGAGCGAAAACATTATGCAGATCATGCCAAGACAGTTACTGTCAGGTTATTCATGGGACCTAGATATGATTTGAAAGGGCGACGATATAACCTGGAGGAGGAAAGGCATTTTATGATAATTTTGGATACGTTCACCGTGCCACGTAAGTAATAAAATTTAAAACCGTAGTCACCACGGTGGCAGTTGCCGAGTATGCACCCAATTTGACCTAGATTCTGCAGACTTGTATTGAAGCTCAACCGTTGCAATTGTTCTCATAGATGCCTTTCGGTGCTTATAAATGTAAACTTTGCATAATAAATGATAAAGCTCCGTCCGACATATGCACCAGCCGAGGGTAGCGTCTTTCGATTTCTATCTATCGGTTAAAGTAATTTAGAAAAAGATCCACTAATTTACAACCGAAAGTTTAATTATTCTCAAATGAAATCTTGGATTCAAAAGATTGTTATTGTTGGGGCCCGAAGATCTTTCGAATAGGGTAGCTAATGGCATAAATCACTTAGACAACCGATGACCTCATTTAAATTACATCAATCGAGAACGATTCATATAAATACTTACTGCGTTGAAGGAAGTGGGTTGTATTGCACAAGGTGACCGTGACCGGTAACATAATGGGTGGGTCTCAATAAGGTTAGGGCTTTTGCACACTTTCCGGGCCCTTTGACAGCCACGTAGACTCAATATTACTAATCATCAGCTAAAAAATATATAATTTCATGGGCCAGCTTTCATTCCCACAGGATAACTTTTCAGTGCCACAGAAAAATCTATCCCATGATTTTTTGTGCTCTTGTTTGACTCATCTAATTTATGTGTCATAAAGTTGTTGAACAATTGGAATTAGCTTATATGTGGCCATGGATTAGCTGAGTGATTTTTTCATCATTAAGGCTACTTTAGCTAAATTATGTTCGAAATTCGCGATGTTCTCATGCCTGAATTCTTTTGTATATTTAAATATTCAGTTAAGGTCGGAATGAACACCATCCGTCGTAGATCTGTCGATACACCGCTAACAATCGACTTCCCTCGAAGTCTTCGTGAACTGTCAAAGGATGACGATAACACAAAGCCCTTTTGTGGATGTGGATGGCCTCATCATCTTCTCATCCCCAAAGGAACAAGGGAAGGTTTATCTTTTGATGTTTTCGCAATCGTCACTGACTCGGAGCAAGATTACGTCGAACCAGAGAGAAGGGAGTCCCAAAACTGTAGACCAGCTTACATTTTTTGTGGAATAATGGGAGATAAATATCCTGATGCTAGACCTATGGGGTATGACGGACCTAAACCTAGATTATTGGAATGGTTGTATTCTGTATGTACATTATGAAATCTTATAATGTTGAATGCAATTTTTAATTTAGATATCCTTTTGATCGACGACTTTTCGTTTCTGAAGAAGGACACGAACATGGAGGACCAGCCTTCCTGGAACATCTTGTCCGACAAGTGCCTAACACGGCGTTTGCTCATGTACTTTGATCACACCTTAAAAACACTATTTAATTAAGAGCGTCGAATTTGAATATTGTAATTTACATTTCTAGATCAAAATCATTCACTTTGACGAACTAAGAAATCTTGGTACGGGGCATGTTGAAACATTTTCCGTCGATGAAGGTGGTGACGAAGGAAGTCAGTTTTTAGATGATAGCAGAGGTTTTTCAACAGACGGCCCTTTCACTAGCCACTCTCCTTCCGTTATTCACATTGATGGGTCGCCAAATGCCCTTTCATCTGTGTCATCCCCGCTTCATTCTAGACTAGTCACATCTCCAGTTTCTCTTATTCCTTCCGAGGATTCCATTCACCAAGAGCATCCAGGGCCAATTCCAGGTCCTCCTCCACCAGGTCCTCCACCGCCACCACCACCCCCACCACGAACGATTCTGAATCTTCGTTTACGCCATCCTGGAGATAGTCGATCTTCCGCAGAGTTGAACTTTGATGTTCCACCCAATTATCACTCTTCTTCCGCAGACTCAAATGGACTTGAAGAGTATCTCCCTGCAGATCCTCACAGGGTTCAACAAGAAATCAGAAATGCAATAGATGCAATTAATCCTCCTCCACCACCTCCACCCCAACTAATTCCAGAGGCCCATCCTCACCTTCAAGTGAGGTACAGCGACGAGCCTGATTCTTTACCTCCAGTAAAGCGGCGCTATCGCTCTGCGTTTCGATCTTCATTTCGTTCCCTTCTTAAATCTTTCAGTCCCTTGGGCCCGATCGGAGGCCCTCCTAAAAGCGTTTTAGCCCTGCTTGGGTAAATTAATTGCAAAGCATTAATGGCCATAATAAAGTCCATAGTATATTATGTCAGGAAATTTAAAGCATACTTCATAATTATTTATAAATCCTTTTCGATGCGCACTATTTTAACTGATACATCAAATGGTAGTGAATGACATGACTGAAATACTCTAAGCTTCGCTCTTTATTCCCGAAAAATCATTTTGAAATGACTAATCTTGAATTTATTAAGCAATACTTTCAGCAAAAAAAAAAAAATACAACCATATTATGGTAAAAACTTAGCTCATCTAAGGAAAGGCCTAATTTGCTCTCAAAAATAGCAAAAAAAAAGTTAACCATTATTTGTTTTAAAATGTTTGTAACAAATGTAAAAAGTTATTATATAAACGTAATTTTGATGTATAAATAAAATTCTCTGCGTACTGAAAAATGACATCTACTTACTTGTACTTTTCATTGACATCGTCCAGTTCGTACGATGGCACGATTAATGGTTGGCAGGTTCATTCGTTTTAAGTGAGAATATGGTGCTTATGATTGGCCGAAGTTCATTGAAACCCGACGAAAGAATGTCACTGTCACCTTTACAACTTTGAATTTTTTAACCGTCAAGGTTAGTTTTTTTTTTCATATTGTAATAGCTTATGATGCCTCATTCGAATGGCCTTGACTGGTAAATACTGTGTAAAAATTTTAACAGATCTGCTTTTCTGTTTTCTGTCGAGCATGTAGCTTTTGATACCTCATTTTAAAAGATGTCTATTTCCATTTTAGTGGGTGTGACATTCATGCAGAGCATTAAGTGCCAGACACTCAGGTTTTCTCATTGTTTCACGAATTACTTTCATTACAATAATTAGAATTCATTGCACGCATCCAGCATAGGTATTATGGTAAAAAAAAACGACAATTTTTTATTAGGAAAAAACAAAATATTCTTTTATTTGAGAAAATCTTTTGACATAGTATTAAATTATTAATTTCTCTTATTCTTCCCACGTCGGCTGGAAGTCCCACGTTCATCATCTTCCGGAGGAGAATAGGCCGAGCTAGGTGAATAAGTTGGACTCGCCGGGCTGAAAATTAATTTATTAATAAAAAATTTTAAAATCAGCTTTTAAGAATCGACAATGCTTATTGATAAACTTTGATATATCAGCGACGATTTACCTGTAGGAGGGTGATGTGGGCGAATAACTTAACATCGGAGATTGCGGGTTGTACACCGGACTTGCTGGAGAGTAACTCGGTGAAGTAGGACTAGACAAAAAGTGAAAATTTCAATTTTAGTACTTTCTGTGTAGGATGCACTCACATAAAAGCAGCAGCAAATTTCAGTTACCTGTATTTGGGTGACGACGGACTGTATGTGGGTGAAGTTGGACTGTACTTTGGACTCGAAGGACTGTAAGTTGGACTCGTTGGCGAGTAACTGGGTGAAGTTGGTGAATAACTGGGACTTGTTGGAGAATAACTTGGAGAAGTTGGGGAATAACTTGGGCTGGTCGGTGAATAACTAGGAGACGTCGGAGAATAGCTTGGTGAAGTAGGTGAATAACTTGGTGAAGTCGGAGAGTAGCTCGGGGAAGTGGGAGAATAGCTTGGAGAAGTTGGAGAGTAGCTGGGACTTGTCGGTGAATAGCTCGGGGATGTCGGCGAGTAACTTGGAGAAGTAGGAGAGTAGCTTGGACTTGTTGGAGAATAGCTTGGAGAATTACATGCACAAGTCAAGTGTCAGTTAAGTGTCAAATAAATAGGCGGAGTCTTAGCAGACAAAACAAATGATATATTTTCGAGGTTTTACCTCAGCTGAATGAGCTGCCCCACTGAATTACGAATGGTCCCGTCATAATGCACCATAACAGATTCCATAGCCTTGATGAGCCGACGTTGAATATATCCTGTTTCAGCGGTCTTTACAGCAGTATCAATCAAACCTTCACGACCTCCCATAGCGTGAAAATAAAACTCAGAAGGTGTCAATCCAGCCAAATAGGAATTTTCTACAAAACCTCTAGATTCAGGACCATAATCATCCTTGATAAAGTGAGGAAGTGTGCGCTTTCTGAAACCGAATGGAATACGTTTTCCTTCAACGTTCTGCTGACCCACACAAGCAATAACCTGGAGATATTAAAATATTATATCTTTAGATGATATTTATTAGAATGTGATGAAAGCTCTTAAAATAAATTTATTGATTGATAACCAATGAGTAAAAACATGACTAGGTATGCCAGAAAATATATATTAACTCATAATCGATTTGCACGCACCTGAGAAATATTAATATTCGATCCTTTAGAACCAGCAACGACCATAGCCTTCAGATTATTGTACTCTGTGAGAGATTTCTTCGCGGAGCCTCCGGTTTTGTCACGAGCATCGTTCAAGATTCGATTGACTTGGTTCTCAAAGGTTTGCCTCAGAGTATTACCAGGCGTTGGCTCGAGTTCCATGTTGTGAGCTTTCTGAATAACTTCTATCACATCCTCCTTCGCCTTTCTGATCGTCTTTTGGATTTCTTTGTAGGTTTCAGGATCAGCAATGGTATCTCCAATTCCGATGCTGTGACCTTCGTAGAGAAGCCAGTTGTTCACTACCGTTTGAATATTTCCGTAGAAACGACCAGCCACTTCGTGGCCCAATTCAACCATACAAATGTGCAACAATGAGCCAGCAGAGGTACCCAACGTCTTTTTACAGAGGATGCCCATGATGAGTTCTCCATGCTCCACCATAACCTTTGTATCTCCCGGAGAAATCCATTTGTACGGACCGTCATCTTCATCGTCAGGATGAGTGGAATGCTCCCGAATACAATTTACATTTCCTGGAATAATCAATGTAAAGAGTTGTTTTCCAGTCCAAAGCGGAATTGGCTTGTGAATAGCTGGCTGAGGAATTTTTCCGTCCCAGATTGGCAAGAACATCAATATGTTCATCATTTGCTCCTAAAAATTACATAAACCCACAAAAAAATAGTAGTCCACATTTTAATTCATTTTTTAAATAAAAGTAAAAATAGACATAACATCATTTCGAATACAGTAATCAATGTCAGAAAAAAATTGGAGTAGATTAACAAATCATTAAGTTTTGGATTTCATATAACAGAATGTCATCATTTCATCAAGATACTAATGTGTGCTATTTTTTTATATTAATATGTAACTGCATTGGTTTACCTTATCCAAGAAAACATCCCTTTTTGTCATTTTCCGAACCCCAGTGAGGGTATCCTGCACAATACCCATAACAGGTCTGTTAGCCTGTGGAGTGATAATCTGGCGTGTTGTGATATGAAGGTTTTCGATTTCAGCACGAGTCTCCATCGACTGGGGCACGTGCAAGTTCATCTCATCCCCGTCAAAATCAGCGTTGTACGGAGTCGTGCAACTAAATGAGATCACAAAATGGGAAAAATAATTGAATAATTATTTTATTATTTTCAAAATCGATCAACTCGGAAGGTTATTGAAAATATGTTGGTGGTTTGTAAAATAAAATGCTTGGCGCCTTAGCTAAGGAAAGTGAGACTAACCTTAGATTCATACGAAAAGTTGACCACGGCAAAACTTTAACTCGATGGCCCATCATGGACATTTTATGCAAAGTGGGCTGACGGTTGAAAACAACCAGATCTCCATCGCGAACATGTCTTTCCACCTAATCGCACACAAACTTGTTAGTACTTCCAAAAGTAATTACAAGAAAGAAATTTAATGAACTAGACTGTTACCTTATATCCTAACTGCAAATGCAAATCTGAAGGCTTCGGGTGAAATCTGAGATCGATCCGGTCTCCATTGGACCTAATGATGTACTTTGCTCCAGGATACTGATTATTGCCTCTTGCCACCAACTCAGACATCTTATCTATGTTAAAGGGCGTGACAATCTCTGGAAATGTGAGGTTTTGTGCGATACTCCTTGGAACACCGACTTGATCGATTCGTAAATTTGGATCGGGTGTGATGACAGTTCGAGCTGAGAAGTCCACACGCTTCCCCATCAAATTACCACGAATTCTTCCTTCCTTTCCTTTAAGTCTTGCCTTGATAGCTTTCAGTGGCCTTCCAGACTTCTGCATTGCCCTTGGTAATCCAGGCATGTCGTTGTCAGTCAGCGTTGCGACATGAAACTGTAACATTTTCACATTTTCGTTGAGAATATGCGCTGCAGCTCCAGATTGCTCGTTTCGCACAAGTTCATTGTTCGCCTTAATAATATCAGCTAGCTTATGGGTCAAATCATCCTGATTTCTGGCAGAGCCATACATTACAACAGCAGGACGGACTGGAAGCGGGGGCACCGGTAACACAGTAATTATCATCCAATCAGGTCTCGCAAACTTAGGATCCATCCCCATCACGTAACATTCTTCATCGGGAATGTGTTTAAAAATTTCTAGGACTCTTTCGGCCGTCACAATTATCTTTCTTTCTTGGTCATCTTCGTTTACATGTTTCCATTCTGCCACTAACTCTAATCCAGTTCTCTTAATTCGGGGCTGGTATCTGCCGCAGCCTCCATGACCACTCTTCTTTGCTTGAACATTTGGATCCCCCTGCTCCCCTTGATTAAGGCCGTCCATTTCATCTCCACCTTCACAAATACTTTTTCCTTTGCAAAGATCATATACAAATGCAAGCCTTCTTCTCGGTTGACCCTTGGTTTTCAAAACGACCTCCCTAATTTTTGGATGATTTGGTGAAACCAACATTTTTGAGCAGTAAAAGCACACACACCGTAAAATCTTCATAGTTTTAGTAAGAAAGCCGCAATGAAACACAGGTTTGGCAAGATCCATATGTCCAAAATGACCAGGACATTCGCTCTGATTGCCTGCACATGTCTGGCATCTCGAGTTCCTGTCTAGAACTCCCTGCCGGGGGTCCATTAATCCGCCAAGCTTTGGTCGACCGCCTTCATATATTTCCGAAAATCGGATGCCACCTTCGGTGACAGACATTCGTCGCTGTAAAGGTAAGCAAAGTACAAAATGAAACCGTTCGACTGACTTTAACAAATAATTAAATAAAGGCTCGCACACCATTGCCGGAATTGCAGTTATCGAGGAAGGTGTTAGCTTTATTCAGTTTGTTAATCTCTTCAAATCATCCGAATGGAATATTATAGTACTTATTTGCGGCTTACAATTTCATCTGGTGATAAGATGCCGAATTGGACCTTCTTCACCGTCCTAAGGGGAGCTCGGGAGTCACCAGTCATTGCCATCTTGGCTAATGACTGTTTTTAAATAATTAGCTCGAACCAGACCAGTTTTTTTCGGCAATTGAGGTCAGACAAAAATATAAGCCGACCTAAAATAGATTACAAAAAAGTCATGCTCATGTTGACGATCATCGATTAAAAAAAACTATACTTTATTCAATGTTTTTTAAAATTTTATTCATTAAATTAAAACCTACATTATACCATTTTTAGTATACCATTTATTATTGGTAATTTCGTCCTAAGAATCTAAATTATAAGAATTATAGAATGCTACAGAGTAAAAAGACTTACTAATTTAACAAAAGAAGTTCCAAAAACTCAATTGACCATTTAATTAAAATTTGATTTTTATTTTATTGGAAAACATTTGGATGCTGCAGCTCACGGAACCGAAAACAACCAAGTTAGCTGATAGCTTCACTTGATCATACTACACTCTACAGTGCAGTGTCCTGCCATTTTATTATTTTATGGATGCCGATGCCAGAACTGAACTAAATACATTCTTCAGCAAGTACATATTCCTGCCTATTATCCTTTTCCCTTCTCGAAGAAACGCAATAACAAAAATGAAATTAAAAAATGTATATAAGTAGTAGTGATCGTAAAAAGAAAGTGCAGGTAGGTAGTAGGTAGGTAGGCACTTTACTAACTAGGCAGGCGGTGAACGTCGAACCAACGAAAAATACGAAGAACTACGACGAGTTTGCTTGCAATAATAATGTAACGAAACAAGTCCTCATAGGCGAAAAGATAAGGTCTTATCTTAGTATACAATTCATTCATACATATCACATACCTTAACATGCTATTACATTATGAATGCGAATGTTGTTAGGATAAAAAAGGTATGGTATAGTTGGTATAAATTTAATTTAATAAAATAAATATGTATGCAGTGTGTGGTACTTTTCTTGACAGGACAGGACATACAGAATCGAGTAAATTGTACGTACATTGTATACCATCTATCTACACCACCATTATTCTGCCTGCACTGCATTTAACAACGAGTTTATTAAGTAGCGAGTGCCGAGCCGAAGTGGCTGGCTACCCCTTATGACTTTGTTTTGTTTTATGCACATTTTTCGATTTGTCATATTGTCATTTCGAAAAATTCATGACGAAAGCTGAGATTGTCCCCGCATCTCAAAATCTTAATCAAAAGAAACTTGAAAATCTTCAAATAGAGTCGGAACATTTGGAACTTAGAACTCAATACTCAATGTAAGCAGCAATAGCAATAATATTTGTAAATAATAACGTAACAATATATTTTATTTTTTCGACCAGTACATCTGAAGATCTGACATTTTTGCTTTCATTACCACGCTGAAAAAATATGTAATCATGTCTCTGTGAAAAGGGGGGTTGGATGGTGGCGCAAGGAGACTGCAGGAAGAAAGTATTTAAAATTGTATTTACTTGATCCATATTGTCCGAATGTCCAGTCGCTACTTTCTTACACATTTGGAGAAGTACTTTACTTATGTATAATAGTCATATAGTGGTGCACTCCTCGTTAACTGAGCTGAGCTGAGTCACTGACGAGCGAGTGAGTGAGTGTGCTGGACGAAGTTGCGATATGGAGCAGAGAGGCATGGAATAATAATAATAATGTGAAATGATAGTAGGATTTTTTACGTTGTTGTTGTATATATGGCTGTTACTGGCTTTGCTATTTGTTAGGTCTTGTACTATTCTTGCTGCTTATTTAGTCCGTCGTCGTGATTTTGATTTTAAGTCTCTGTCATCTTGTAAAAAATATAAAAACCACATACATGACCAAAAACTACATCCACACTTAACATACATCTTTAACTTTTTTGAACCCTTTTAAAATCATATTTTACCGAGCTAGTGATGGTGATTTTTACCGGCAAATATTAACTGAGCTTTTACCTGTCCCTATTCGGTATCTGGAACTGTCACTTGGCCTGAATCTGATTTTTATAACAGATACAAAGAAATCAAAGATTTGAGATAATAGGAAGAAACAGAGGGAGGGGCCCTCTTTAAAAGGTAATATTAAATGGTAATTATTATCCAACTTCATTGTAAGTTCATTGCTTTCTTAATTAATGTTAACATCATTCTCACCACTGTTTTTGGTAGTTTGGCAGTGTCCTACTCCATTATTAAATAAAAGTTTTAATAGACTAATACGTCGAGACAAAAGAAAGTTACGAGGGCCTAAGTTATGTCAGTCAGCTGTTTGCTAATACATTTTGGAATTCTTCAGAATTTTACCAACAAGAAATTGAGATTAGGAAAAGGTGACTTTGATTTGAACTTTGAAAGTTTCAATCAAATATCACAAGTGGGTTATGTATTATTTTGAGTGTAATACATGGTCGCAAAAATATGTATGAAAATTGTCGGCTAATTTTAATCTTTGTCCTTACATTTGTTTCAGATTTATTTAGAAAATAGGGATTCGCCTTTTGCCTGTCTTTGGATTTGTGAGGTACCTACGTTAAGCATAAATGATGGCTGATGACCTTCATCCTTGAATTATTTTAAACGTACGTGCAAAATGTGTATAATATTTCAGCCGGAATGACGAAGCATGACGAATTCGAATGAGACTCAGAAACCAGGCACGGAGAGTCAATCAGAAGTCAAGTCAGCCTCTTTTAATCAACTTCAGTCAGCCGTAGAGCAAAATAATCAAAGTGGGGGTGAAAGTGGAGACGACTCACCTATGTCTACGTCCAGTACAACCGGGGAGGATATTCCTCCCTCTCCACAACAACAGCAATTGAGTGGAGAAGACACTGAAGTGAAGTCAGACGTTGACTCTACAACTACCATCGTATCTGTCAACGAATCTGAGGATAGCCTCGCTGCCTCCCCCAGGGAAGAATGTCAGCCGTGTGTGTCTGAAGAAACGCTTGATGATTGTGAAGCGGAACCTCATCAAGAGAAATATGACGTAGAAAATGAGAATAGT